>CM029129.1:20678194-20705694 GCA_016859345.1 Istiophorus platypterus | reverse complement strand
ATATCAGCTGCCACTAATTGACGTTAATCGCGTCAGTAACTTAATGACAGGCCCAAATTAAACTTGGCTGTTAGTTTGGTTTGTGCTGCCGGGACTTGTCAAAGAGAGTTACCGAGGGCGAGAGCCTCCATCCTGTGACACAACTGTAAAAACGAACCGAGCGTCTCGGTTTGGTTCCAACAAATCCAACACAGTGAGACGTTTTCCTCCTGGCGGAATTTCATCTTTCCACCCGTTGACATGAGTGAACTGTAGATGTCCACCGTCTTGAAAGGCCGCTTCCGGTTTCGACTTGTATTTCACAAGTCAGAAAATCAATGGAAATTGTGGCTTATAAAGCCAAGTACGGTCGGTTTCTTGTGTATAAGTGGAGGCTGGAGTCGAGCCAGTAAAACAGTAAAACGAGGCCCCGCTGCCGTGGCTGCTAATGAAGAGAGACAACTACGAGCCTTTGATTTTTTTTGATTTGACAGCAAAATTATTCACAGCGGCGTGACATGATTTTTGGCCACTAGGGGAGCGGCAGGATCGTAGGCCTGACGCACGGGTTAATAGAAGGTGGTCACAATGGATGTGTTTACCGGCGGCGGCAGCAGTGCTGGTATTGTATTCCACTGGAGTGTGTTTGTGTTTCATCATGGCAAAATATGTTCCTGGAGACTGTAGCAGGAACTTTAACAGAAGTGGCTTTTATTACTTTGGTACGTGTCTGCCTGCGTTTCTGCCTGTCTCCCTGCCTGTCTGCCTGCGCACATGTCCTGTCCCCCTCCCTCTCTGCCACAACCGTGCAACGTACACACACCAAACTTTGCAGGTGTGTGGTTGAGCTCAAACCGGAGGCTGAGCTGGAGGATGGGTGTCGTCCCGTCGACCCATAACGACTTGTGGCCCTAGACTGTCCCTAGTTTTAGCTATGAAATGCACCATTTTCTGATGAGTCTTTGAACATGCGCTCACTCTCTGGCGCCTTCAGCAGGGTGAAAGTTGTCCTTTTACCCGGTTTCTCTAATGACGGGTTTCAGCGCCCTGCTTGAGGATGTGAGGCGTTTTCCACTGCACCTTCAGACACTAGCTCTTTTTTCCAGCCAATAAAATATTTTCCAATTAGCGATCATGTTCATTAGTGAAAAACAAAAACAAAAACAAAAAAAACAAAAAAACAAAAAAAAACAAAGTTACTGCTTGGCACAAACTCCAGCTAGCCATCTTAAGGGAGGAGTGAAATAGCTATAGAGACACAGAAAAAGGCTTTTTGAGTTGAAACAGACACATTTGTGGAAGAAAGACTGAATATAAGAAACAGTTGGTACGAGGGAGAAAGAAGGTAAAGAGGAAGAAGAGTCAATACTTATCTTAGTAAACATTAATAGGCTTGGTCAATATCTGTCTTAGTAAACATCACACACCACCAGCACACAAGAAGACTATTGAAAGTCATCCACCAAAGACTATTGATCAAATCCCACCAAAGGCAGAAATACAGGCTAAATAACAGCAAGATTATAGACAAATTCGAGGCGGACTTTCACATTTTGAAGGCTGCTGCGGAAAGAAAAAACAAAAAAAAAGTCTGGAGAAAAAGAAAAATCCATCTCTAAGGACGCTGATATCCAGTCAAAGTTAATTTTACTTTCAACCTGACAAAACCAACAAAAAAAACAAAGTGGAAACTCACAGCGTGAGATATTTTGAGTAATGCTCTAAAAAAAACCCCAAAAACAAACAAACAATCAACGTTAGTGTCTCATGCTACAGTAAGAGAAAGAGAGAGATGAGATGGGCGTGACCCTAAACCACTGGAGGTCTCACGGGCACATACAAAAAAATATATAGAAATATAGAAAAATATTCTGATCCTATGCTTAGAATATCATAAGGTTAATAAAAGTATCAACTAGGTCCCTCATGAAAAATTCCCCCCAAGTAAAAGTACAACAAATTAAGTATTAACAGCAAAATGTAGTCGATGTATGTCAGTGAAAGTAAGTACAAGCAGTGGTTTGGTCCCTGCGACGGATGCATTTTTCTATATGACATGATTCCATGATTAATGCTGAAGCATCGGTGTGTAGCAGCACGTTACTGCTGTAGCTGCTGGAGGTGGAGCTAGTTTATATAGTTTTATATACAGGGACACCAGAGCCGATGGGTCATGAGATGATTAATGGGGGCGGAAAGAAGAAAAAAGACAGAAAACATCAAAGATGCAACACACAAAAACGTTTTTTGTTGTATTTTTTTATGTCTTTGGCTTTTTGTCTAATCTTTGATTTTTGCTGAGATATTGGAATCGGTTGAATATTTACTGAAATGAAACCATGTGAGAAGTTTAGAGGATGAAAAAAAACCACATTTGAGTTACCCCGACTACAAACTGTTTATTTTTATAGGACATCAGAAGCCAAAAACTCTGGAAACCACTGGTTTAATCTTTAACAATGTGTTGTACTTTAAAAGCTTCTTATATGATCCATTGTGTGGCATCTTCATCTTAAAAGTAACTAAAGCTTCCCAATAAATGTCCTGGAACGGCAAGTACAAGTACCTCAAAAATTTACTCAAGTACAATACTTGAGTACATGTACTTAGTTACTTTCAATCCCTGGATATGATGCTGTGTCCCGGTTCAGGAAGTGTCCTTTTCAAAGTAACAGTGCTTTTTTTTCCCCACTTTAAAAGTAAATCTAATGCTTTGTCTTAGTAACAGGTGAAACCTCTGTGGTTCTCACTATCCCAAAAGCCACTTTCATACATGTCACTACTTTGGGAGGCTTCAACTCATGGATACTGTAGAATCTCCTTTAAATCTAATGGTAAAATATACTGAGCTGGAGGAGAAGTTCAGATTTTTACAACCGTGGTTGCACTTCGAACCTGGTGGGTGGGGGGTGGGGGGGGGGGGCTCCCAACAAGCAATCAAATACAGATATCCTGCATAGCTGCCTCACACAGGTTTGCCTCAGTGGAGTCTAATTAAAACTACAACCCCCAAGGTGCTCTGTCCCACCTCTACTGCGGATGACAACTGGGGACGAGGGGAGGGGGGGCGACCCTGCAAGTGCAAAGACAAACAGACTTATTAAGCCAAACAAGCCTATGGTGCTGTTTGATAAATGACAAGAGAGATTGTCGAAGAAGGTGTGTGTGTGTGTGTGTCTGTGTCTGTCTGGGGGGGGAAAGTTCTCCACCGGGCAAAACCGCTCTGGGTTTATAAAACCGGCTTATTAATGTTCGAATGGCGAGGCCTGTATCTCCGTCCTGATCCGCTCCCTAACGAAGGAGGCTGGGTAGTAAAGAAATAGAAATAGAAAACAGATAGAGGAGCAGAGCAACGCTGGCTCTCGGGGCGACGCTCTGGAGAGAAGGATTCTCTTTCTAAGCCTTGGCTGGCACCAAACCAGTGCTGTAATTTGAGACTAAATCACAGAAAACACTGCAGAGGGGCGCACGCGAAAATGTGCCATTTGTTCCGTTGCAGTTCCTTCAGTCCCTGCAAAATAAAATTATTTGGGAACTGGCACGCTTCCAGACGTGCGTCGAGTAGGAATACGGCGAGCGTGGCCCCCCCCCCGCCTCGGTACTTTCCCTGCTCTCGGCCCCGATGCGGTCGGCCTTACGTGAAGTTCAATCAGTCATCCCGGCTGCTTCCCCCGTGACAGGCCGGGGAGAACAACACGGCCACAAATCAAAGGTGAGTGGGGAGAGAGAGAGCCCCCCCCCCACCACACGGAGCAGGGCTGGGGAGATGTATTGCCGGAGGCTTTAAAATGCAAAAGGAGGAGAAGGATGTGTTTACATGATGACATTGTGTTTATCCATCAAATGCAGATTGTAGAGATAGGCGGTGTCATTGCGCTATTTGGATATGGCGTGTGACTGAGCGCTCGGCGGGGCCCCGGTGGCGCCAATCTGACGGCCGGGTCCCCCCCCTGTGGGGGGGCGGGGGGGGGGTCGGTGCCGCATCTCTCTCTGGGCTCCGCGTCTGTGCTTTTCCTCTATTCCGTCACGAACAAACAAAACAAAAACAAAAATAACAAAAATTGGGGAGAAAAAAAAAATACAAATCAGAGGCAGGGCTCGCTTTTTCGCCTTCTGCAGTGATTCCACACGTGTGCCGGATAATCACATTCAGCACTTATTTCACAAATTTTGCCATGGTTGTGGCAGCAAAACTGAAAAGAGTAGGTTTTTTTTTTTCAGATTACAATCATAAAACAGGACAAACAGCCACTGAGGTGAGAATGTTTCACCATTTTTCAATATAATTTCACATTCCACAGAACCAAATGCCCCCCCGGCATGTTACCTTCTTCTGTATCGCTTCCTGAAAATAATTTATAAAAAAAAAAGAAAGAAAAAGAAATCCTGAAACAAGGGAAACAAATGCAATTACCACAGAGCCGGAAAGTCCTGGGAAACGAAGGTCGTTTCCGAGGGAAGACAGCTTGTGGACACAAACGATCAAGATCCCCGATCTCGTGTGACAAATGCAGACAACCCATCTTCTACGCACGGATTATCATCGTGTGCCCAAAAGTTATAATCCCAAAATAACTACTTGTCCACATGACCAACGTTCTTGTGCGAGCAAGAGGACAACTTGTGCACAAATTAAAAAAAAAACAACAAAAAAACTTAGGGATCTGTGCAACGCAGAATCTCAGCCCAGTGGAAACATGTCCTCTCCAGGTGTAAACAGTCCGTCCTTAAGACCGTCGGGTTTTCAGACGGGCCCGGCAACAGGTTCAGACTCATGGGGTGAGGGGGGGTGAGGGGGAAAAAAGGCAAACGCGGGACACTCCTCACCCTGTCATTTATAAAGCCTCTAATTCCCACATGACTCTGGAGATTATGAAAAGGCCGCAGAAAATATCAGAGGGTTTACTCTCCAATAACGCACATCACCATGGCGAGATGGATATCGTACCTGGGCGCACGGGGGGGGGCTATGCAAATATAGGCTGCGAACTCTAAAGCTGGACTCCCGGGGACGGCTCCTCGCTCGCATTTGTCATGACTCGCCGGCAGCGCTGCGCGTCTAGATCCTGAAGCACGGCTGGGACAGGTGGGCGGGGGCGTATGCGGGAACACCGAGGCGCCATGAATGCGGCATGTCGCGACCACCCCCCCCCGTGGACACGATAGATAGAGCCACCACCGGTGGGGTTGAACTTTTTCGGCCGTAAATGGCGACCGGCCCTCGGCTTTCGGCAAGGGTGAAAAAAAAAAAACGAAAATAAACCAACAAAAACCAAACAATGCAATAATGTTCCAAGACGAAGCAGGATTATGAATCTGAAAAAAATATACATATATAAAAGTGAGCAAACAGACAGTAATCAGTCACTGTCTGTAGCACTTTCTCTCAAAGAGCGAGATATTCTATATTAATCCCTTTAAACTCTTTATATTAGGTGAAGGAACAGATGGGGGGCACCTGAGGCAGCGTTGCTCTGTTTGTTTTTTATGCGATCTGCTGTCTGACGGCCGTATACCGGAGACCAGGCTGTTAGCGTAACCGTGCTGTTGACCTGATAGCTTATCAGGCAGGAAATCAGCCCGGCGGTGGAGAGAACACGCAAAGGGAGGAAGCGGCGGAATTAACTGTTAGCGCCCCGAGAGTCGGCGTACGAGAGTTCGCCGAAGGATCACGGTCTGCTTTAAAAAAAAAAACAAACAAACAAACAAAAAAACAAAAGAAACAGAAGTGGAACGGAGGACGAGAAAGCGGAATAAAATCAAGACAAATAAAAAGCAAGATGCTGCTTAAGAAGCCAAACATGAGACCAGAGGATGGGGAGGAAAGAAGTTGGCTGTTTGTTTCCTGTCCAAGTAGAGAACATGTTTTGTTTCAAGTTCTCAGCATCACCGTTTATCTTCTACTGTGCCGTCCCTGATTTTAAAAAGTCCGTCATTTTGTTCGGTACGGTTTTAAAACACAAGCCAGGGAGGGGTGGCGATGAGGTAGGAGGGAGGATGACGGGTGACGCGGGGGGGGTGAAATTCTACAGACCAAGATAAACCCTGTCAAAAAGGTTTGAGGTGACATTTTGTCTTCAGATCTTGTCCACAGAGTTTGATAATCCCCCTGAAGATACTGACCACTTAAAGTCTGAGGGGCTCAACAGTCCATTGAGACCATACTGAGGTACTCCACTGCAGGAAGTACAATACAGTGCCTTGTCCTTAACTTGAAAGAGATGGCTGCCCCCCCCCCCTCAAAAAAAGAGAAGGATAGCGACTCTCGTGAAATTAGACGAGTCGACCTTTAAAGTAAGATACACAGTGGCGATAACTGACGTGAAGGCTGCGGAGAAGTATTCTAGGTAACACATGATTCATATCTAAAAAAAGGTTTTAATATAATCAAAACAAAATTAGACAGACAGGTTGAGCAAATACACCAAAGAGTAAATTATCCATTTATACAAAAACTATTCCGGGCGCGATTTCAATATCAAAAGATTCCTCATATCTCACAGCTATTAAAAAAAACAAAAAAAAACCACCAGAGTGCATTTGTATTTGGAATCAGGACTCGGCTCTCACTCAGTGTAATTCAATACCCCCAAAGGGAGGACGCTTGGTCGAATCTCCTCCGAGGGCCTCGGTCGGTCGTCAATCGTAAAACAACAAAAAAAACCGTATCATATGTCATTGGCGTCATTCAGACAGCGCCTCGCAATGCGTAAGCAGCGCCCGAGAGAAACAGCGCGGTCGAGGCATTTGCCAACATCGAATCTCGAGATTTCTGAGAAATTTGACTGACCTCTCAAAAGAAAACCTGCCCCCCTCTGTCACGTCGGGCGTCACGCGCCACGGTCCGCGGTCCCCGCCCGCCGAAAAAAGGACGTGACATCGCCTCCTCAGAGTGGGTGCGTGCGGCCGACGTAAAAAAACAAAACAAAAGTCGATCGCATCATCACGCACGCGCCGACACGACGTGTGCCCATGTAACGCTCACACACACACACACACACACACACACACACACACACACATTTCCATATGACATGCTTTTACACGAAGATAACTAGCTAATATGTGATGCCACGCTTGTTAGCGGAACTTTTACATCAAAAGGGATCCCCCCCAGAGGCTTATGCGGAGGCATGTAAATACATCGACATCCTTCCAGTTGCGCTGTGGAGAAAAGTAGGCTAAATCCTCAGTCCTCTCACTGACAATTTAGTCCAACATCTGTGTGTGTGTGAGTGTGCGAGAGAGAGAGAGAGAGAGAGAGAGAGAGAGAGAGAGAGAGAGAGAGAGAGAGTATGCATTGGATTAGAGCTGCCATTTGCAGTTAATTCTTACATATTTTAGTGAGGCGAGGTAATTAACAGAGGCCATGTCCGTATTTACTAACGGCATTTTTTTTTTTTTTTTTTACCAACGCCAGAGAAACACACACACACACACTTGCAGGAAGGTGCAACTGCAGCTCAGCTGTTTACCTGCTGTTCACCTGCAGAAAATGGGCACGGCCTTTCCACGGCGGTGTCAGATAAGTGTCGAGCCTTCTACGCCGGTGGGTAAAGTAGGCTTTAAACCGGGCACAAACAGTTCCTACGTCGTTGAACGGACCTCTGGTTCCAAGCCGGCCGAGCCCACCGTTCGCCGCGTGCGGAGGGGGGGGGGGTCACCATCAGAGGGGGTCGGCGGGAACGTTTGCTCGCCGTTTCGCTGACAACCCGGATCCGTCCCAACACTAATTCGATTTTAAGTCAATGCGTTTGAATGGAGTTACGTGCTTAATTAGCTCCACTGAAAGCTAATTAGATCTGCTGGCGTTGGGCCGGTCTGGCCACCCTCTGACTGGCACAATCTTGACTAGCTGTCCCACTTTAAACGCTACAGCAGCAGCAACGGTCTCCGGCAAGGAACGAGGTGGGAGCAGTCATAACGCTGTGCCGTTTGTCAGAGTTAATGAGCTACATAAATGCCAGGTGAGTCCAGTTGAAGCTATAAGTTGTAGTAGCTTTGTACTTTCTACCCGGGCTTTCGACTGCGTCGCACAGTCTTCCCGCAGATCAAGCGACCAGTCCTCTTCTGGCGTCGAAGGGGATCTTCTGCAGACATTCAGAGCCGTCTGAGTGCGGATTCACAGCAGTTGGCGGCGGAGTGAGTCAGCACACAGTGGGACGCCGCCCCCCCCCCCGACAACCAGATGACTATGCGTAACTCTGCGGAACATCAAAGCAGTGAAACGCACAATCCCCGTCTTTGATGACATTCACACGTCCTTATAAAAATCGTCAAACAGGTGGTTTGTGGCACGGAAGGTCAGAGGTGCACGCACGAGCAGGAAATGGGGGGGGGGGGGTGACCACATTCGTGACATGCAATATGAGGTGTTTTATTTTTTCAAGGTGCTTCCGACTTGGAACAATAAATGGAGTCAAACTTTATACAGTACGTATAAGTAGGACATCGGTTGTTTTTAGGTACGTCACTTACAGAGATAATTACAGAAATCCTACCGAGGGATTTTTTCTCTTTTTTAGACTGTGCGACCAGAACCGACGCTCCACTTTGCGGGAGGGATCCGATGGAACCCCGCGGTCGCGCGGTGAGATCCAGGTCCCACGTTTCGGATCGATGGCCGCAGATTCAACTGGGTTTCTCCCTCGTCGCGGTGAAACCTATGTCGCGGGCGAAACCCATAATCAAACGGTGTAAATGGGCCTCAATTAGTGGAACCACAGCGGCTCCGGTGCACAACTTATAAAAGGCTTTATCGGTTAACACTGGTGTCCAAAGATAACAGAGTCGCCGGGTTAATCCATCCATACCGTTTAACTGTCGGACAAATACCTTGGGCCAAAGCGGAATAACCGTGGTACCCGCTGGCCGGACTTTATACGTATATTCATTGTCAGCAGGGGATCATCTCTAAACGTTTCAGTGACCGACTTACCTTTCGTTTAGTATCGTCATTAGGTCCGATTTTCCCCAAAACAACAGTAGATGACAATGTATCGTGGACACAATGACGCCCAGAAGATGGACCCTCTTCATTTTGGGGCAACGCAGGAGCTTTTGCTCCTCCATCACCCTCAAGCGTGTACAGTAAAAAAAGAAAAAGAAAAAAAGAGTGTATCGCATTATCTAAACGGCAGATTGCCATTAAAAGTGACACCAGTGAGACAGGCGACACCAGTGAGACAGACATGTGCCAGCACTACATAAATACAGACAGTCCCCTAATATCCCTTTAATGAAAATGTATTACACCAGGGGACCAGCCTAATACACGTGATCCAATAAACCCAGTAACATAAAACCATAATGGCATCCACCACGCCATCATCGCGCCCCGGCGCTGGGGGCGGGCGGAGGCAAAAGAGCCGTGATAAATGTGGCGTTTGTCAATCGCGCGCACATATGGTAGCCACGCCATCTGGGTAATCAGCAGTCAGCATGACCTCCCCACACCCACACATCTGACCATCATCACATGGCGCAGACCCGCCAGCACGCACGCACACACACACACACACTCTCGCACTCACACTCACACTCACACTCTCGCACCGCTATCCTTTGAAGGACGTTCAAGTGACCGAGCCCTTTACCTCGCCCTGAACACCGCTACGCCGCTTAAACCCTCCCATTGTGTTCGAAAGAGGCGGCCTCACACCAACGCCGACCCCGGGTCAGTGATTTAAATCTTGCACGGGAGTCTACGGAGCACCTCCGTGTGTGTCTGTGTATGTGAATGTGTGTGTTCCACATCGTGTGCCTCCTACATGCACATCGCCAGCCGCCCACGGCGGCGGACAGGCGATGTGCATGAGTGTGTAGGTTGGAGGAGGGAGTTGCATGGGATGATACACTGTCTTGTCCTGAAGCCTAATTTTAATATTATAACACACTTTCAGAATATTTAGAATGTATTTTTCTGCATAAAAAAAAATAACCATTGTACTTCAACAAAGATCTAACTGTGTTTAAAAAAACAAAACAAAACAAAAACTTGTTTTATTGTATTCAGGAGGCCAACGGTGAAAAAAAAATTAAAGGTACGTTTTGCGAGTCTAAACTCAAATTTGACCCGAACACAATAGGAGGGTTAAGATTCACCAGGAAAATTGTTGTCTTTGTAGCTTTGGCATTTATTAGGATGAGCATGACTCCACTAGCAGGTCCAGGTCCTTTCTAACGGCAACCGGAGCCTGGCAAAAAGTTCTCCCAAAGCATAAATCTAAATTTAAAATTGCAATCAATTGCGCCTGTCAAAGCTGACCCCCGTAATTCTTTTGTGTCCATGCAGACAAAAAATAAAATAAAATAAAAAAAAACAAGCCACCTCGGCTCAGTGATGAAAGGGAAAGTCAAAGCAATTTTTCCCCCCCCGACCTCTGCGGTTCGTTGCGGTGGGGGATAATGAAGAACGCCGGCCGGGTGGGTTTTTTTTTTCAGCGGATGAAAACCGGGCCCCGTTGGCAGCCGCAGCAAACAAGTGGGACAAGTCCTGACATGATATTGACACAGCGTGACCAAGGGCTTTGTCTGGCCAATTCTGAACGTGGGACGCCGCGGTCTACAATGAGATGCAAATTAAAAAAAGGGGGAAGAAATAAAAGGTTGGGGTTTTTTTTTTTTTTCTGTTTTTGGGGGATTGAGGACAGAGAGGCGCCGCTCTACTTGGCTTTGATGGTGCAGAAGTGTTTGGGAAAGCAAGGGGGTCCGGAAAATAGCAAGGTGAGCCTGCGTTGGTTGAGTAACTGGGACCCTAGAGACTAAAAACTGGGTGTTTTTCCGGCGCGTGCACAAATCAGACTGGTCGTAGCCGCTATTTCCTGCCGAGAATCATCGGTCGTCTGAGCCGCTCGTGGTTTCGGAGCAGAGTAATGTTGAGGGGAGGCTTATTTATCCAATTTTACATATACACGCACGCTTTCCAAAATGAAACCGAAAAATCTTGCTCAAGAACAAGAGTCCGTCCCTCACAAGAGACCCTGTATTTTTCTTTAATATGTTTGCAACAAGTTAAAACTATTTCTCTCTTTGTCTTGTCATTATTGATTTGTTTATTCCATTCGGCCACAGCGCGTTTTCAACTGTCTACCGCTGAAATAATTTGACAGAAAACGTCAATGATACAGCAGCATAAGGATTCATGCCGTCTTCTGGCCTGTTGCCCTCTCATATCAGAAAATTCATTTTACATGAATATTAAATTTGGTTGGATTAAAGTGTGTGTAACCATTGTGGTCATGCAGATCGATATGTTTTTTATTCATTTTTTTTTAAACAAAGATCATTTAAGTTCAAGTATCGTTCCCAACTGTTAGTTTTTTTCCTTAACCATGGTTATGCTGAGACACTGAATACGAGAGTTAATGACCAAATGGCAAATTCATCTCTCTACTGGTTAAAAACAGCAGGAGAAAAAAAAGAAAAACACAAAAACAGAAAAGCAGTTGTCACCTTTGCAGAGATTAGCATGAAAGATCCATTGCACGCGTTTTTCATTTTACATGTAAATTCTCAAAATCAGTTCGACGGGAAATCTCGAGAAAAGCCCCACCAGCTCATGCATGTGGCTCCAGCAACCTGGCGGGGGGTAATTCACGGGGGCGTGTGGGGTAGCAGGTCAAATAAAAGGCCCGGAGGGGGCGGATGCCGAGGAGTATTGCTGCGGGAGTAGTCAAAGCCACACTGACGACCGGGGATGAGGAATCGGGCCCCTCACTCTTAACCAGCCTCGACACCCAGCTGATACAGTCGCGCAGGACTTTATAGGCAGTGAGAGCTCAGAAGGACAGAGGCCATTGATTTTGTGAACGGCCATTGATTTGTGAACCGGGGGGGGGGGTTGTCAAAGGAAAAACAAACTACTCGTTTTGGCACCAACGACGGCCCGGGGCTCCTTTCAGTGGCGCAGAACTAAACTAATGTCCTCCTTCATTAGGGCCAGCCGGAGATTTGGATTCGACCGTAATGTGAGGACGCGTCGGCCAAGACGCCTGCGCGTTATCTCGGCGCTTCGAAACAAAACAAAAAAATGCAAAAAAACAAAACAGCGCACGAGAAAAAAGGCACGGAGAGACACCGGGCCTGCTGTTTGTTCAGAGCAGGGTCGGCGCTCGGAGACTTCCTCGGGCGCAAACCTGAGCATGGTCTCCCGCTGGCACGGTCTTTGGATGTGTGCACAGGTGGGGAGGTCGCCGCTGTTTTCTCGGTAAGCTTTGAAAGATATGCGAGACAATGGCTCACAAGATGGCTCCGAGATAAGAGACAGCTCTGCCTCCGCTGCAAGAAAAAAACAAAACTCAAAAGATAGCATTGTTTTCCACCTTTGGTCGTAATCCAGCAGGGTTGGCCGGTCCCACGAGATCTCCTCTATGTATTCTAGATATAGCGCTGCCGAAAAGGAGAGAAGGGCTCACCCGCATGAAACAGCTTGGAAAAGAAAACAACCAAAATAAAAAAGTGAAAAAAGATATACAACCTTCCATGAATATCTATATTTCTCCCTGAAACGGTTAACGTAGAAAAGGCCAGCGCAGGATATGTCGTCTTGAAGTGCGGAGTTACGAGTGAGAGTACGACAGAGGTAGCGAGGTGATACCACTCCCGCTTGGGTTAATCAGATCTGAGGCATGTCCGTATTTGAAGCTTATGAAAACCCGGATTCACCTGAGGCACATTTGCGACTGAGGCTGGAGGCTTTCTACAGAGCCGAGCCCGAGCCGGCGGGGCGCGGTCACTTCGGGTCGGCTCAGGCCGATCGGCGCTCCTCCGGTTCGGGTTCAATTTAACGCCGACGTGCAGCACGTGGCTTAAAACGGCGAAATGAGCGGCTCCGGCCGACCTCAGACGTCTTCCTGACACATTCCCGTCCGTCCTGCTGGTCACGAGGTGCTTTAACGAATGGATGCTGATGAGAGGCTTTGTCCCTAAACTGCTCTGGAAGTGGCGTCAGTGGATTTGAGCCTGTCGATGCAGCAAATCAAGCCTGAGACCTGAACCTCTTACTGCCCCCCCTTTTTTTTTTTCCTTTCTCCAGAGTCACTGATGTGAAGTGACTTTTGAAATGTCTAAAACAGGGAGGATTTATTTTTTAATTTACACACATATTACAGCCTGTTCTTTTCCCTCTCTGCTGTGTCTGTTAATAATATGAACAGCTGAGACCGATATCATGTCGACCTTAAAAAGAGCCAAAATGCAACACTGAATTAAAAAAAAATACAAAAAACAAAAACGTGAGCGTCCTTTAACACACTCTGATTCATAACAGCTCTGTGGCTGATCTGACTATCACTACAACCATCACAGTCATCCACGATAACACACTCCAGAGCCGTTTTTACTCACTAATGCACTGTGATAGTCATGGAACAAGATCTTCTATGGTGCAGAAGAAAAAATGCAAAAGTTTGTTTTGTAACGACGATAAAGGCCAGAGCGGTTTATTGTTCTGTGTCTTTCTGGGAGTTCAGTTACTGCAGCTGTTTGATTATTACGCCTCGTCCCAGGAATCGCTTTGTAAATGTTTCATGACTTTGAACTATGCACTATGACTATGGAAATGACTTCTGAGGCCTTATTCAGAGAGACACTGCATCAAAACAAACAAACAAACAAAAAAACAACAACAAAAAACAAAACAAAACACAGCTTCCTCATTTATTTCAAGAGGCCACAGTGCTGCTGCAGTGGGGTGCCAACGCAGAGCCATCTGGCAAAATAGCTGCAACTGGAGGAACAAAAGCAATATCAGGGAATATATCTTTAATATATATCCTTAATATTCCCCTTCTTACTTTTCATCAGCCCTGAGCATGTGGTAATAAATAAGAGGAGAAATGATGCTTGGAAAATCCAAACCACCTTAATTCCTGGGAGGGAACATTTTATGCTATTACAGCACATCGTGACATAAGCAAAGGTTGTTGGGGCTCATTGCTCTAAACAGGTTTGGACAAGATGATTAGAGGATTCAAAAGTAGACCTCACAGTTCAGGGCTGATTTTCTGTACAGCCATTATTAAATATTAGGGGGGAAAAAAATGGAGATTTGGCAGTTAAAGGCTAAGTAGGAGGATCAAAATAATAAAAACTTAAGGAAGGATGACAAACTGGGCGAGAGGACATAAATAAAAATAGCGTCTGTAATCGATCCAAAAATCTCAGACAATCCTGGTCAGATTCAAGATGCTTTCGAGGGTATTGATTCACCTGGGGCTGCCGCACTGCTTATCGCAGCCAAACAAACCTCCCTACGTCCTAATTCAAACGTTTAATGGCAAACGGCTGAACCGTTTATAGAGCGCCGGATCCGCCGGTGCCCAAGGCCTCCCGCGAAGAATGTGAGAAGGTCGTTTTTGGAAACGCGACCCTATGGCCAGCAGGTTTTCCCCGAGGCCCCCGGATCCCTACTTACAACGCCCGTCCGTGGAAGGTAAACTTAGTCCGGTGCGTCAGTGGATTCTTCCTCCGGTCCCTCGGCCCCGACGGCCGATGTGGCATGAACAGTGTCTGAAACTAAGGTTAGACTACGCGGATGGAATTGGATAATCAAAAAAAAAAGAAAAAAAAAAATGACAACAACAACAAGAAACCAAAAAGCAAAACACTTTTTCCTTTCCTGACCGAGACAAATTCAAAGGGGAAATCATGAAGGGATAAGAAAAAGAAAAGCACAGTGCTGATGGAATCCCAGGCGAACTGAAAGCAGGACTATGGCTGGATATATTCTTTCATAAAAAATGTTTATTCATCGAATCAGACTGTCGGTATGAGCCTAAAGCATATATAAAAAATATGATACCAAAAGATGCTCGTGTCTCTCAGCCCTAAGAGCCTGGATATCGACCACACCAGTATCAAATACATAGCACAGTGAGAACTACACGAAACAGTGAGGTAGAAACAGGTGAGGACCGTCTATGTAAATTGTAATGCGACCGAACGATTATTCTCATTCTCGATTGATCTGTTGATTATGTTTACAATTAACCAAGGGATCAGTCTAAAAATGCCCCGTAGATATTCAGTAGAATATGACAAAACAAAAGAGGCAGAGGATTCTCACGTTTGTAAACCAACAGCCGGAGAGCGGTTGGAGTATTTGCCTTAAAAAAACAAATCACCTTGAAAATGAATCGATTATCTAAATAGTTGCTGATTGATTTCTTTAGATCTTCGAATCAACTAATGAACCAGCCCGGCGTTATTTGTTCCAAAAGGTCACGTCCACCAAAGCACGAGAAATTCTCTTGTTTTCATGTCATTCCGACGGGAAAAACATTTCGCTATTCAGACTTGCGTAATGCATCCGATTTCAGACCCCGCTGATCCGGACGAATCTCCCCACGTGTGTTAATTATACGCGTACTGACCATCCACCACCGGGGGCACCAAATACGCCCTGAGCGGTCGCTCCGTTGCACCTGAAGAAGAGCAACTGGTTTGTCCGCCTGCGCTCGAACGAACCGAGGTTTGCGAGGAGTCGTCGCATCTAATTAGCCCGTAGAAGAGTGATCAGTAAACGAAGGCATTTTTAAATATGCATTGTTCAGGGCACGTTCGCCCAACGGTGATATATCAAGAGTTCTCACTTCTAATTCCTCTAAAATCTATCTAATCCACTGGATGAGAGGAAAAGCGGTGCCTCAGAGACATCCGGCAGCGGCGGCGGCAGCAAGGCATTGTGGGACCGCTGGCTCGCCCGTCGATGAAGGACGGTCCGATCTTTCCTCCGCCGAGAGGACGGCAGGAAAAGAGGCGCAGTTTCTCCATTGCTCTGCACTTTGGGAATGTGACCCGGCGTTATCAGCGCTGCCATTTAATCAGCCCGGGCTTAATCAGTTACGAACCCTCCTGTCCGCGGCGCCGACGCCGTCCGGGTCCTCGCCGGCTGGGGTCAGGGGTCGGAAGGCTAAATATCTGGGCGGGATGTGATTCGCGGCGGGTGACCTGAGAAAGACGGCCACCGCCGAGGAACAAGACAAGGACGCGCACATGGCATCTGCCACTTTCACGACTGCGTGTGTGGACGTTTGCTGGTAGATGCTTTTAAATTTTTTACCCGTCATTGCAGGGACATTTCTAAATGGACGTTAGGGACTATATAAGAGTGCGTGTGTGTGTGTGTTCTGTGCCATTTTCACCAAATCGTTTTCATTTCTCTTGGCAGCTCACAATCCTGATTTCATCACACGACGACAAGCGTCTGACCTCTGACACCAAAAGTCTACTTGCACGTTGACATCGGAAACCGGAGGAGGGACGAGTGGAGGAATTATTAAAAAATAACGTGTAATCAAAATATGAAAACACTTCACCGCTGATTTGAATGCATATTTAAACAAAAAACAAAAAAACCCACTCTCATTAACAAATCAGGACAGATGCCTGGTCCCGGTGAGGGACTGACCACGGGCCCCCGTCCTCGGCCCTTTTTTCACGGAGCAGATGCCTCAGACGTTGGGGTCTTAGCGCTGCTGTGGCTCCTCTACGATTAATACTACACACCGACGTGACAACTCTCGGGCGCTGCCCGGATCTCGTCAGCCGTTCGACTGGCCTCCGAGTCTCAGACTGCTTAGTTAGCACTTGCGTCAGTGGAGCTCCTGTGATAAAGTATTGGCCGGCATTGATTTTGTGTTGGCGGTGGGGCTATTCTGGGACGCTTTAGTCTTCTTTTTGGTTTTTCTTTTTTCTCTCTCTTTCCCTTTCACCACTACCCCTCACTGTGTTTTTTTTTTCTTTTTTCCTCTCCTTTCTTTTTTTTTTTTCTTTCCTTCTTCTTTCCAGCGGTGGACGGCACGAAAACAAAGACGTGCGGCTTCTCAACATTCCTGTTGGGAGGTCGCGCTACCCAAGCGTCCCGGCTGTCTATAATTTTCAGAGCTGTAAGTCACTGGTGAGAGAGATAGGAGTTGACACCACGGATGGCTGTAAAATCCTGCATACTGAAAAACAGCAACAACAACAACAACAACAACAACAAAACCCCTTTCACACACTTGGTGCAGCTAAATGCAAAAATAATCTGCTTCGTTCTTTCAATATTTCCGATGTTAGGGCTGTATGAAATGTACACAAAGGATGCCTTCACTCGACTTGTAACTAGCTGCGCGGCCGGAGTTCACGTCTTTATGTGTTTATTTTCAAAGAACTGACGCAATGGACGCAAAATAATCAACTTAAATTATAATATAGCGACCAAATTCGATTTACTAACTCAGTTCTGGACATCTGAGATCAGATAGCCACCTTTGCAATGCCACTTGAGAGTAAGGTTGAAAGGCTGTGATGAATATTTATTAATTTATATTTGTTTTTATAAAGGGTGTCTTGATTTTTGGACCCAATTAAAATGGACACACGGGACAAAGAATCCGTTGTTACATCTCTAGTGTTGTGATTACAGTATATACTAATCTTTAGATTATATATGCAAACGGAACAGAACTCGTGCACCGGAGGCTGGTGGGCCATTGATTTTTTTAAAATGGGATTTACTCGGAAATTGCAAGAAAAGCACATTATAAACATTGCAGGCTCATACGCATTAGAGACGTTCAGGGCTGCAGAGTTCGGTGTGAAGGAGAAGCGGGAACGGGCATAAATGACAGGGATGAAAAGAGAGGAGGAGGAGGAGGAGGAGGAGGGACGGGGAGGAAGGGGAGGACGGACGGCTGGTCGAGCGAATGACGGACGGATGAATAGATGGCGGGTTAGGTGGCTGGAGGGAGGTATGCTACATATTGGCATCGATCCACGGGAGGGCCCATCAAAGGCAGGGTGACATTTATGGTGCCGCTCGCTGCGCCGGGCCTGCCCCCGGCAGCAGGATGGGAGAAGCTGTGGTGTTGTCAGCCGGGCTGGGAAAAAACCGCCGCCGTCGCCTTCGACTACTGCCGAGACGCAGACATTTTCCCTATAGATCGGCGGGTCAAGGGCCGAGGGGGTCTTGTTAGCTGCGGAGGGTGATATACTTGTTCTGCATTCAGCATGGATTTGGAGTGAAATGAACCCTGTCTGGCTCCCAAAAGAATCCGCCTCGCACATGTAATGAGCACATATATTAAAAGAAACATATAGAGAAAGATAACAAGGGGGTCTTCCAGTTGCATCAAATTAAACCTTTTAATACATTTTTAATGCCACTTATGCTTACTAATGGGAATAAGAAACCCGCCAAATGGAGCTTAGCGGATTTTTAATAAGGGAAATTACACTTTCATGGGCACGCTCACTTCATATTAATGCATATTTTCTGTGTTGTTAACTCAATATGTCAGGTGAATACGAGGGGGGTGGCCGGGGGGGGTTGTGTCCTATGATTCACCTCGACCAATCTCCTTCTACCATGACCCCCCCCCCAACAAATCGCCCTGTGGCCGTCAAAAAATCCGGGCCTCTCCGGGCTTTTTCCGGGCCGTCGTGTCATCGCACCCCATCGCCGCTCTTCACCTGGCGTGTTGGAACCCAGGTATTTATAGAAAGAAAAAAAAGAGGAGCAACATGCTGTCAGAATGTGCAAAACTCCTGACTGTTTCAGACCAGTCTACAATTTTGTTTTCTGCTAAAAGAAATATAAAAATAAAAAAATAAAACAACAAGGACAAAGACCACATTTAAAGTGCAATTTTATAAAAATTCTTTCACCTTGGTTGATTGTTTTTTTTTTTTTATCTTTTTTAAATCTAGAAGCACTTGAGAAGCGCTTTGACCAACCGGGCAAATTGGCTAAGTGCCTCATGGTCCCCGGAGCCCAGAGCACAACATCAAGTAATGAGGATCCTGTGTCATTGCATGAACAACTGTGGAAACGATACATCTCCTTCCTACAGTGGAAACTTTGAACGCCGGCTTCACGGAGTCAGTACAGGTCACCATCGTTTGAATATCACATTTTTAAATTTTTGTTTTTTTTCCCCCGCACAAAAAACTTGCAAAGCTTTTCTGGCAAACGTCGCGCATCGTTTATCACACAGTGAGTTCCTCAAACACTTGGAGCTCCGTCCTAGATGCGAGGCTTTATTCCGCATCCTTCCAGGCTCGCAGGCGGCCATCGCATCACTGCCCAGCCTTATCCGCGCCATCACCGGACCGCCGGCGAGCATGCCCTGCCGTCATCCGCGGGCACACGCCGCCGTGGACACATCGGAGGACGCGGGTCACAAATAGAAGCTGACAAAAAACGAAGAACAAAACAAACTTGGGGAACTGACTTCGAAGTAGTTTAAAACCCGCTGCGAGAGATTTGCTGTGTTTTTTTCTGGATGATTCATGTTTGTTTTTGTCTCCCCTTTGTCCTTCCTGCCCTAAATTTCGACATCTCGCTAAAAAAAAAAGAAAAAAATCTCAATAAATTCCCTTCAGGCTTCAGAGTCTTTATAACAGGCCATTTACTTACAGGTGCAACCCCCACCCCCCAAAAGAAGAGCAACAACACGCAAGATTTTAGCACCGACAAAAGACTTTGTTCACAGTTTCTCATTTTCTGACAGATTATCACAGAAAGGCCCAGCATCAATATTTAATTTGATGCCACTGCTGCCTCCACTGCAGACAACAAACAAACAATATTTGAGTATTATTGTCTGTAAATTTGTGATGGAGGGATCTGGTCTTATTCATAAACAATACTGTCTGCCAGCTTCCACGGATCTTATCCAGAGGAAAGGAAATGATAAAGTAAAACGTCTTACTTATTGTGCAGGGGGAGCAAAAGGAAGAAAAAAAGAAAAAAAAAAGGATATTTCTGTTTGCAGTCTTCCACAATCAGTCAATACAAAATATATTACTGAGCTTTTGATGCTGCAAACAGACACTTGTATTTTTTTTTTTGTCCAAACTTGCTTGATTGCAGGATTTTTGGCTGTTTTTCTATCTATTTCCAATACAAAGATTTTTGTAAACAAATGAAAAACAGGGTGGAGCGGAAGAGCTCTTTTTCTTGTATAGTATCATAGCTGAGAGGAATTTACCTACCTGGGAAATTTCATTGGGGGGGGGGGCACGTTCAATAACTGAATCTGTTCTGCAGTAAAAAAAAAAAAAAAAAAAAAAAGAAGCCTTCTCTGCTTTACAACAACGTCAGTCTCATTTCAGTGTTTTTTTCCGCCGTCGTTTCCATCAGTCGCGATAACGTTCTCCCCCATCCTCGGGCTCCGGGAGAGAAAAGGAACGCCGCCACAACAAGGTTCGTTGGGGCAGGAAACCGGGGCAGTTGGTTGGAAACGAGGCCACGGTTTAGCCGGGTTATCCGAGGCACTTCGCTCCGGGGCAAAACCGAGAGAGGGCGAGACGACTAATACTAAGAGTCAGAAACCAGAAAGCAGCCAAAACGGAAATCATTCAACAGGTCAACTGTCGTCGGCGGCCATGGCACCCATAACCAAACCGGACCAAACTGAACCAAAGACACAGCCTGTAGAATTCAGAGTAAATACCAGTCGATCCGGTTTCTCACTGGGTAACATGGTCAGCGGATCTGTGTTAGGACATCGGGGTTTTACGCCACACAGCTCAGTACTTGGATATTCACTGTTGTTTATATGACTCTCCGTATCATATTCAATATGTGTGCATCTTTTTGTTGGTATTGGAAAGTTTATTGAATGCGCTTTGCTATTCGAGGATATTTATTCTGTTTTCTTATTGAGGTTCTTTTTTCGGTGGAAAGCTGCAGTGCTGAGAGAAAACATCCCATGGATTAGGAGCTTTAAAGTGGGTTTACAAGAGACTGGGATTACAGAATTCTACAGATTGTGTTGTCTTGTTCTTGTTCCCGATGAGGGTTTTGAGAAATTATAGTAAAAATTACATACAAAAATAGAATTTTCCTTTCTTTTTTTTACTTTTTAATGTTTCTGCTTCTTTTTCCCCTGCGTCTGTAGCTTAACTCATTTTTTTCCACCCCCATCATGGAATTTCAGCTCCTGGGGACCTTCGGTGTAGAAGGGTATTTGGTGAGGACAGACGAAACCTTCCCCGGAGCTCCGTCTGTGCACATGCTCCCCCGACGGCCAAAGGGAGGCTGGGCAACGGTCAGTCGCGGCTCGGCCCCCGGGGGTCGGGAAACGCCGGCCAGATCGCACGTCCCTCACCTCGGCTCACAAACGGCCTTTTGCACGCCGGGCCGAAAAAACCCTCCCGTCCTCCGGCCGCGCACCGGAAATGAGTGATGAGACTCCAGTCGGGATCTGCGGGAGGCCCCCGGATTGAGCGGAGCTGCATTTTGTCACGCTAACACCGGAGGGGACATTTGAAACAGGATGACACCTCATGAATATCAAATGGCACCCCGCTTTTCAGCGTGACACGCTTCACACTTCCCGGAATTAATTATCAGTGGATAATGTGGCTGCGACATGGCCGACCACCGTTTCCAAGTTTTCAAGGTGCTCTGAAAAACTTTTTGATGCTAGTGAGGTTGGACAATGAGAATAAGTTGAGTTTGGCTTTTTTTTTTTTTTTTGAAAAATACAGGCGTTAACAAGCAGCTCAAACGGATCCGGAGCGCAGTGATCAAATGAGACGAAAATAACAAATGTGTCATCGCAATTACAGGGGCTCAGCTCCTTTGAAAAGCTACAGCTTTAGATAATACATTGTTGTTGTAAGGCATCATGTGTGATGACTACATATGTATATAATATATATATATATATTTAGTATATATAAATATTTCATGCATGGTCTCTCTTTGCCCTCGGTCTCCTTGGTAAACCTTGCCCCAGCACGAAGATGAGTTGATTATCTTCCAGAATGGATAGAGTCACACTTCCAACACGTTGGCCGAGAAAGCAGCCCTGGACTGCATTCCTCAATCCCGCCATCCATGCCTGTGTATTAGCCAACTTCATTAATAAAAAAGGCGTTAGAAGGGAGCAGGAGAGAGTCACACCCACTCCATCACACCCACTTCATCACAGCATGGAGAGAGGAAGAGGAAGAGGGAGAGCAATGGCTTGTGTAAGTGTGTGTATGGTGTGTGTGTGTGTGTGTGTGGTGTGTGTGTGTGTGTGTGTGTGTGTCTATGCATGCGTCCCAGCCTGCTTCAAAGGCAGCCTCTTGGACAAGATCAGTGCTGTGAACCTTGTTCCAAGCCTATCAACAGGCTGTAGGTTGGCAGGATTCTGGAGTGGAGACGAGCCTTTAATCTGGGGCAGATGAGAGCGAGAGACACAGTAAGACACACGCAGGAAAGCGAGAGAGAGAGAGAGAGAGAGAGAGAGAGAGAGAGAGAGAGAGAGAGAGAGAGAAGAATGGCTGGGGCGGTTTCGGAGAACCTGCGGCGCGAGGCAGGTATCAAAAGACGCTTTTGCACGTTAAAAACAACTGCACATATACATTTACCATAAATTCCCTATGTATTCTCTAATGAACATTTCAGGCTGCACATTCCCCGACGCTGATTCCATCAGTGCGTCATCTCCCGGTTGCACCGGGCTTCACTTGCAGCGCGGAAACACCGTTTTTCATCCACATGAATTATTGCCGCTTGCTTCCACTTAGCTGAAACCCCCTGAAACGCCCAACAAAAGCTCAACACAGACGTTTAACACAGAGATTTCCAGCAGCTCCAAGGACATAATTTCCTCCTCTTTTTTCCTGGTCCGGCCGTTATTGTGGAAACGTCCACAGGAAGTCTCGAGTTTCACCGACGGCGGCTTCATATTGATTGAGAAGGGAAAAAAAAAGGCGGCTGAAATTAACCAGCGAATGAAAACGGTACCTCGAGTTGAAAAGAGAAAGTCAGAGCAGCAGAGCTGTGAGCGCTGCCGATCTCACCAAACCTCACTCTCCCGTGATTACGTCCAGCTTTAATCTTATTCTAGATCCTACTGAAGGGCCTTGGACCCGCGGCTGGAAACGAACGCTACGGCCGAGAGGGTGGAGTCGCGTCGGGCTCCGCCAGGGCTGCTGGACGAGAGCGGGAGGCCTGCCGGGAGGCCTGGTGGACGGGCACAGGGTCGGGGGTCAAGGGTCGGGGGTCGGGGGGCACAGGGGACGAGATGATACGTTGAGAGCAGAGATAACAGGGAAAAAAAAATACAGAGGTAAGAATGAAAGTATGACAAGAACAAAGGCAGATTTATGACAAGGTGGTGAAGAAGTGAGGTGGAGGGAAGACAAGTCGATGCAAAGGAACCGCTTTGTGTGTGTGAGTGTGTGTTAGTGAGTGAGTGTGTGTGTGACTGTGTGTGTGTCTCTCTCTCTTTCTGTGTGTTATGACAGAACGAAAATAGGGATAAATGGAGAAGCAACAAACCTCCTCTGCCTTTGTGTGTGTGTGTGTGTGTGTGTGTGTAATGAACAATAACATACATAACAACATAAAGTGAAAAGCAATCAAACACACACACACAAACACACACACACACACACACATACACAAAACGTTACCGCTGCGTTTACGGTGACACGTAAGAAACAGAGACGGAGGAAGAGATGTAGACGTCGTAGATTAAAATATTAAGTGTCTGAAAGTGAACATGACGCTATAAATAACTTCGTACAGTAAAACATCCATATGGCTGCGATATGGGTAGTTTTTGTGTGTGTGTATATATATATATATATATATATATATATATATATATATATACACACAAATGTGTAGTGTAAATCCGAAGATTTTTCCAAACGGACGATAGGGGAGATAGAAACGATCAGGTTTAAAGGAGTAGTTTAACATTTTGAAGGATAACTGCTATGTATTCAGGTTCTTTCTGGGATTGAAATGAGAAAATTATATTAAAAAAACATTTTTTCAGGGGGGGGCACAGCTGGGTCTGTCTCCCCCTGACATGAATAAACTAGAGCTCAGAAAAAAACAGAACACATACGGCGGCTCATTTGTTTAATCCTTTCAGAAACAGAAGTTCTGGTTGGACAGTGAATCCAAAACCTGCACAGGCCGAGAGAGACTGCGGCGATCGAGGATTATCGAGAGAACCTCGGTGGAAAAGCTTGGCTCCGTGTATCTGGTCGACAACCATCAGGACGGTAATGAGCCCTCAATAAAGACGGAACAATGGCCGCTCAGATTTAAAGGGTTTAGTGCGGTTTATCTGACTTTAGATGTGCTGCGCGACGGGGACGACCCACGGCGGCCGTCGCACACGCGGACCCCCGATCCCTTATCGGGCATGGACGGGTGTAACGCTCCGTGTGGAGCTCGCCGCACCGCCTCAATACTATAATTGGATGATGATAAATCAGGGGTTGCGTTTTTACCAAAGGCTATTTTGGCTGCTTGACTTCTTCATAATAGAGTCATTTTTCAAAAAGGACCACGGGACAAGGATATGTCTGTTTAGGAAGGACCGGAGGCATTAGCAGTAAACAAATGTGATGGAAACACAGGCTGCCCTCAGTTCTTTCATTTTCCACAACGTTCTTCACTATTTTTACCAGAATTGAGGATTGGTGGATGTTCCTAAAAAAAGAAGAAGAAAAAAGACCCAGTGTATGTACGTATATATATATATTTTCTTATTTTGTGAAAATTTTCCAAAATAAGAAATCCACCTGTCAGCTCTCAGGAAAAGGTGAGTAAATTGTCGGGTATTATGAGCCGTGAAGGGTGTGAAGCCGGGGTCACAAATCTGATACTCGCGAGCGACCTTTGAGGAGCTCCAGGCAAACTGCGAAGAATCCGAGTCGGGAGATAATTTGCCAATCTCCTGCTCTTTTGCAGCACGCGTGCGGACGCGACGCTGCCCGGGTGCGCCGGGTTAAGCGATTGCTTCCCGCAAGGGGTCATTTCACATCAAGAGGGAAGCCTTTATGTCGGAGAAAGTACAGGGGAGCGCACTGGATTTCTGAGTGTGGGTCAGTACGACTGTTGTGATTGTTCAGCGTAATTTCCTTTTATTTTTAACCAGCAGATCAGTCTGCTGAAAGAAGTCGCAGTGAGAGAAGCTGAGAGCGCGGAGGAGGCGGCAATCGACTTCGGACTTCGACGGCGGCGCCACGCGCACAATCGGCGGACGCCCCTGTGTTCAAGTAACGGGACGGAGTCACCAAGGCCTCTAATGAACTAGAACACGGCCGCTGATTAACTTAATGATTTGATGCCAAGTCCGGCTTCAGGTCCGGCCCCAAGTCCGGCTTCAGGTCCGGCCCCAAGTCCGGCTTCCGGTCCGGCCCCAAGTCCGGCTTCAGGTCCGGCCCCAAGTCCGGCTTCAGGTCCGGCCCCAAGTCCGGCTTCAGGTCCGGCCCCAAGTCCGGCTTCAGGTCCGGCCCCAAGTCCGGCTTCAGGTCCAGCCCCGAGTCCGGCTTCAGGTCCGGCCCCAAGTCCGGCGTCAGGTCCGGCCCCAAGTCCGGCTTCAGGTCCAGCCCCGAGTCCGGCTTCAGGTCCGGCCCCAAGTCCGGCTTCAGGTCCGGCCCCAAGTCCGGCTTCAGGTCCGGCCCCAAGTCCGGCTTCAGGTCCGGCCCCAAGTCCGGCTTCAGGTCCGGCCCCAAGTCCGGCTTCAGGTCCGGCCCCAAGTCCGGCTTCAGGTCCGGCCCCAAGTCCGGCTTCAGGTCCGGCCCCAAGTCCGGCTTCAGGTCCGGCCCCAAGTCCGGCTTCAGGTCCGGCCCCAAGTCCGGCTTCAGGTCCGGCCCCAAGTCCGGCTTCAGGTCCAGCCCCGAGTCCGGCTTCAGGTCCGGCCCCAAGTCCGGCTTCAGGTCCGGCCCCAAGTCCGGCTTCAGGTCCGGCCCCAAGTCCGGCTTCAGGTCCGGCCCCAAGTCCGGCTTCAGGTCCGGCCCCAAGTCCGGCTTCAGGTCCGGCCCCAAGTCCGGCTTCAGGTCCGGCCCCAAGTCCGGCTTCAGGTCCGGCCCCAAGTCCGGCTTCAGGTCCGGCCCCAAGTCCGGCTTCAGGTCCGGCCCCAAGTCCGGCTTCAGGTCCGGCCCCAAGTCCGGCTTCAGGTCCAGCCCCGAGTCCGGCTTCAGGTCCGGCCCCAAGTCCGGCTTCAGGTCCGGCCCCAAGTCCGGCTTCAGGTCCGGCCCCAAGTCCGGCTTCAGGTCCAGCCCCAAGTCCGGCTTCAGGTCCAGCCCCAAGTCCGGCTTCAGGTCCGGCCCCAAGTCCGGCTTCAGGTCCAGCCCCGAGTCCGGCTTCAGGTCCGGCCCCAAGTCCGGCTTCAGGTCCGGCCCCAAGTCCGGCTTCAGGTCCGGCCCCAAGTCCGGCTTCAGGTCCGGCCCCAAGTCCGGCTTCAGGTCCGGCCCCAAGTCCGGCTTCAGGTCCGGCCCCAAGTCCGGCTTCAGGTCCGGCCCCAAGTCCGGCTTCAGGTCCGGCCCCAAGTCCGGCTTCAGGTCCGGCCCCAAGTCCGGCTTCAGGTCCGGCCCCAAGTCCGGCTTCAGGTCCGGCCCCAAGTCCGGCTTCAGGTCCAGCCCCGAGTCCGGCTTCAGGTCCGGCCCCAAGTCCGGCTTCAGGTCCGGCCCCAAGTCCGGCTTCAGGTCCGGCCCCAAGTCCGGCTTCAGGTCCGGCCCCAAGTCCGGCTTCAGGTCCGGCCCCAAGTCCGGCTTCAGGTCCAGCCCCGAGTCCGGCTTCAGGTCCGGCCCCAAGTCCGGCTTCAGGTCCGGCCCCAAGTCCGGCTTCAGGTCCAGCCCCAAGTCCGGCTTCAGGTCCGGCCCCAAGTCCGGCTTCAGGTCCGGCCCCAAGTCCGGCTTCAGGTCCGGCCCCAAGTCCGGCTTCAGGTCCGGCCCCAAGTCCGGCTTCAGGTCCGGCCCCAAGTCCGGCTTCAGGTCCGGCCCCAAGTCCGGCTTCAGGTCCGGCCCCAAGTCCGGCTTCAGGTCCAGCCCCGAGTCCGGCTTCAGGTCCAGCCCCGAGTCCGGCTTCAGGTCCGGCCCCAAGTCCGGCTTCAGGTCCGGCCCCACGTCCGGCTTCAGGTCCGGCCCCAAGTCCGGCTTCAGGTCCGGCCCCAAGTCCGGCTTCAGGTCCGGCCCCAAGTCCGGCTACAGGTCCGGCCCCAAGTCCGGCTTCAGGTCCAGCCCCGAGTCCGGCTCAGGTCCGGCCCCAAGTCCGGCTTCAGGTCCAGCCCCGAGTCCGGCTTCAGGTCCGGCCCCAAGTCCGGCTTCAGGTCCGGCCCCAAGTCCGGCTTCAGGTCCGGCCCCAAGTCCGGCTTCAGGTCCGGCCCCAAGTCCGGCTTCAGGTCCGGCCCCAAGTCCGGCTTCAGGTCCGGCCCCAAGTCCGGCTTCAGGTCCAGCCCCGAGTCCGGCTTCAGGTCCGGCCCCAAGTCCGGCTTCAGGTCCGGCCCCAAGTCCGGCTTCAGGTCCGGCCCCAAGTCCGGCTTCAGGTCCGGCCCCAAGTCCGGCTTCAGGTCCGGCCCCAAGTCCGGCTTCAGGTCCGGCCCCAAGTCCGGCTTCAGGTCCGGCCCCAAGTCCGGCTTCAGGTCCGGCCCCAAGTCCGGCTTCAGGTCCAGCCCCGAGTCCGGCTTCAGGTCCGGCCCCAAGTCCGGCTTCAGGTCCGGCCCCAAGTCCGGCTTCAGGTCCGGCCCCAAGTCCGGCTTCAGGTCCAGCCCCGAGTCCGGCTTCAGGTCCGG
>CM029129.1:20488194-20673194 GCA_016859345.1 Istiophorus platypterus | reverse complement strand
CCGCCATCGTGGCGGCTTGGACGCTCCGCCACCAACAGGCGTTTTTGCCGCGGGGGGGGGGCACGACCTCCACCCGACAACCAGGGAGGACTTTATTTTTTCCCTTTACCCCCTCATGAATATCTCTTCCAGACAAAAACACTACGTTCCCCCAAGTGTGGAGCGAGCTGTCAGAGCCATCTCCTCCAGTGGAAAAAAAAAAAATAAAAGAACAGATTCCTGCAAGAGTTCAAAGATTGTAATAAGTAGGCTTTCAAATGCAGAAACAACTCTGTAAAAGGCAGCTTCAGGGGAAAAAAAGGAAGTGAAACCCAGTGACGCGCATCATTTGGCAAGATGACAGCTCCTTAGTAAAGGGAATTGGCACCGCTGTTTTAGCAGGTTCCCCGCTGAATGTTATTGGCTCTGCCTCATCTCGGTCGTTGTTGTTCTCCGTCACTTTGAGCCAAGTAATTGTCAGAGCTGAGCACCTTTTCAGCCCCTGCAGAGAGAGGTTGCGCCGCCCCGTCGGTAAACAGCGGCGCGCTTTGAATATCTAATGTCCCCCCTTCCCTCGGCATTTTGGGGTGGGGGGTGCAGGCCCCTTGCTAGCGGGCGGCAGCTGTGGCCCCAGATCCCTGGCAGGTCTCGATAAAGACTGAGATTCCTCAGACTGGAATACTCGGAACTTAACCCTCCAGGTTCTGACCGTTTATTTATTTATTTATTGTTTCTCGCAGTCTTTTGGGTGGAAATCGCCCCAAAAAATATACCGACTCACTGGAGGGGGCGAACTTTGAAGCACTACTTGTTAAATTTCACCTGAGCCTCAACGAGGGCGGCACACAGCCTGTGCATCAATGCTTCATATTACTATGTAAAAAAAAAAAAAAAAAAAAAGCTCCTGGGGCAAAAACTATGAAGCAATTCATCTTCATAAAAAGATGTAATTGATAGTGATGTATGGTGTTCCTGAGCAGGGGCCAGAAACGTTAGCTTGTCACAAGGCGCTCCATATTTCAAACCCGTTTGCGGCTCCGAAGACGCTCCCGGCTATTCCGACTCCGCCGAACGAACAACGGGGGCAAATCCGGGCGAAGAGGCCGGCGCAGAAAACTCTGCGGCGCTTTTCGCACATCGGGAAAATGCCGTCCGGAATGTGTGACCGGCATTTTCCTCGTGCGGCTATGCACCCAGGGTTGTGCTACGCACCTGGGGTCGTGCTGCTGTGAGTGAAAACATGTGTTACTTTCCAACAAAAGCAGGTACGGCTGATGGGGCGTGGTGGCAAATATTGGCCCCGGCCGCTTCTAATGCTCATGTAGCCTCTGCTCTCATTTTCAGGCTCATTTGCTGGCATATTGCAGCTGCGTGAAATCCAGATCACACCAGCTATTCCAGCCCGGGGTGGGGGGGTGCTGGGGGGGGGGGGGTCCCATGCACCGCAACAGCGGCTTCGCCCGCCTGTGGATAGATGCGTATTTTTTTTCTTTTGTCAAGCTATAAATCAAGATGGCAAACATAATATATACAGGTAAAAAAAAGACAATCTCACTTCCCCCCCCCTTGAAATATGAGCGTGTCTCTAAACATGGCACACAAACACACACACGCACACACACACATGCACACACACACAAAAGGACAAAACTGCTGACATGGACAGAAGCAGGAGGGTCCTATATCTTCTTGTGTACATTGAAGGCGTTGTGACGAATACCAGCAATTAATGGCCGGTGGTATTAAACCTGACATTCGCTGGTGGGGGTCCGGCCGGCGGAGAGAGGAAAAAAGAAAAGAAAAGAAAATACTAGATGAAGCACTTGACCTTAGGCTGTCATTTTGTAAAGCTAAGCAGGATGAGCGGCACGTGAGTCTGTGGTGAGGAGGAGGAGGAGGAGGAGGAGGAGGAGGAGGAGGAGGAGGAGGAGGAGGAGGAGGAGGAGGGTCTCGTGCCGAGTCACACTTTGTATTTGTCCACGGCTCGACAGGGAAGATTCCTGCAGCCTGCAAGAGCTCAACTCAGGGAGGAAGATCGTGGGGACGAGCGTGTCTTTCTTTTTTTTGTTTTTTCTTTTCTTTTATTCCGACGGGAGAAAAAGACTCAACGGCTCCGTGAGACGACGACGAAAAAATTTTAAAAAACCACAACAAGCGTTCGCTTCTTGCTTGTCGGCGGTCGGTTCTGAGCCGCTGTGCCTCTAAAGTCAATTATTCAAACCAGCTGGTCTTTGGTGCAAAAAAAAAAAAAGTAAAGACCCCAGCCTCATTTGATTTATCCCAGTATCAGAGCCCTTCGCTGGTCATTTATCAGCTAAATGGCTTTTTGAATCCATACTCTAAAGTTCATTACAGCGATTAAAGATTTATTCAGTCATAGTTATAGATAATTCATCTGGGGCCTATTAAAATGCCTCTTTGTCGCCGCACCATGTGGTCGCTCTTTTCTTTTCTTTTTTAATAAAGGGAATGGGAGATGCAAACCGGGTATCAGACGCGACCCTGCCCGCCCGTTTTTCAATCTCCTCTGACGGACAAAAGGTTTCCAAAGGTTGGGGGGGGGGGGGTCCAGATTCGGTGCGTTGGCTCTCATGGAAGATGAAAGCGCCCCCCCCCCTTTATCCTTTTCAGCCTCCAACTTCTCTCAAGTGTCTCAAGTGTTTTTTAGCCCACATGAAGAAGAGCTCCTCATCAGCGATGCCTTTATTGTCTGAAGAAAGGGAAACGCACGGCGAAGACACGAGGGCACGACGATGGTCGCGTACGGGTGTGATTTTTACGTGCAGCCCAGGAAACATGCAAAGGGAGTGGTGGTGGTGGTGGTGGTGGTGGTGAGGGGGGTTGCCCCCCCACGCAGGCATTTTAAATCAAAGAGCACCTTCGGTACCTTCCTTCCGGGTGACAGCGTGACGGCTTTTCATCCAGCGCCGACGCTGCTCGGCGCGCTCGCCGGCGAGGGCTACGCCGGGACGGTGATGTAACCATTAGCAACGCTCCAGATTAGGGGAAAACAGTGATTACGCTGTTAAGAGAATCCAGTGACACGACATCTCCCCCGGTGGGAGGGGGAAAAAAAAAACAAAAAAACAAAAACAGCCAAAAAAACAAAACACACAAGTAAACAACACGGGGGCCGCATGACGCACTATGGACGCCTCAGTCACAGGCGCCTAAAGGAGGTTTTTATTTTATTATATTCTTTTTAATGGCCTCTGTCAGCAGGCACCTTGTGCGTTTGTCCAAGCAGAGGCACATTAACAAAAACCACACATTCTTATTTGAATAATCAGCGACAGCCTTGTTTTCACTTTGTTTTCACACATACGACCGTTTGTTTCCTTTTTTCTTTTTTCCTGTTTTTTAAGAATTTTTCTTATTTTAACAAAAGCGGCTTTCAAGTTCACATTCTCCTTTCCCCCGTAATCATCCGGCTTTGCTTCCATTATTACACTGAGACAGAGAAAGCGGTTGATTTGCTGGTAGTTGTCTGGGAAAATAAACAACTGAATTTGTAAAGTGTGTTGGCAAGAGGACGCCTCAAAGTAAACAGTTTAGTTAAACTTTCACACCTGTCAAACGTGGTCGCGTGTAAATTACGTGACATCCGAGCGAACAGCTACTTTATCGAGACATATTTTGGTATTTTAATATAAAGTAGAACACTCGTGCCTCGACGGTAGGAAAACAAATAAATGAATACACTGTGCTCTTAAAAACTGTTCACCATTAATGAAGTGTAATATTTTACTGCAGGGACAAAACGTACAAAAAACTATTTGGGCCTTAAGGAGAAGCGGGGCTACAGTCCTGTTTTTCTTACAGCTCTCACAGCACAAACCAAACCTGCTACATTTAAAAGCATGATTTGTGCTCGCCGAGCATCCACTCACTTTTTCCCTCAGCCCACTTACGCGGGCGAGAATCTCAGGATGTGTTACGGAAATTGTCGCTTATTGAAGTGCAAGGTTGTTTACTCCTTCGCTTTTGAGGGGGATAAAAAAAAAATAGACCAATCTAATAGGCCCGTAGTTACTGCGGAAAATTTCTTTCTTTGTGTTGCACGCCACCCGTCCGCCGCAGCTGACGCTATCCGCCCGCCCACGGACCGGATCACACTGATATACAAACCATTATCCCAGCTGATGAAAGGACGCCATCTTACTCCTCTCCCTCCCCGGCCTCTGTTGTTTTTCTTTTCCCCTCGCGAGCCTGGACCTCGACACGACCCCCGTCCCACGTGCAGCGCCATCGTTTTTGGGTGCTTTGCTGCGCTGGTTTTCGGTCTCCATTTGACTCCGGCACCGCCCCCCACACCAATAAAAGCACGAGTCTGGTAGTTTGTTTCCTGTTTGCCGCAGCTCTGGTGCCCCCCCCCCTTTCCGATAAACCGGGGTCCGGTTTATTGGCTATTTTTGTTCTGAGCGGCGTCGCTCTTTCTTGCCCGAATGAAACCAATTACGGGAACGACCCTGCCAGAGTTCAAACGGAGCCTTCTCCAAACACGCCCGGCATGAAATCATCCCGAGACGAGCGCCTGCTTCCTCCAACTCTGCCTTCCAGAGCCCCCCGACGGCCCGGGACTACTGGCCCCTCAGCCGCTGGGAGAGTAAATAAGCCCTCATTTCCACTCCTTCCAGGCTGCACGCTGGGCTTTCGTCCGTGGCGGAGGAGGACCGGGCTTCGTGGAGGGAGAACCGGATGGGTAAAAAGAGCCGATGGCTGATGGCGAGGGAAGGAACAAGCTGTTTTATTTAATTTCATTTTTTTTTTTTGTTTATAATCCACCGACTCCTTGATGCTCCCCGAGAAAACTCTCTCCGCCAGCAACCTGCATCCACATGACAACTGCCGTAGCGAGTCCGTGCGGTTCAGCCCTTCTGCAGCATAAAAAGTTCCATCTGATATGTGACCTTTGGTATCGGTAACATTAGCCGGGGCGGAGGTCTGGGGGCGATATCTGCACTGACCACGCTCTTAGCATGCAGGTTCCCTCCTCCTTGGAAACATATCTAAGACCTTTACTAACCTTTAGTTTTTCACCCGGACGAGACAGATGAATGCAGCGGATAAAAAGCTAACTTGGGAGTGAGCATGTGTGTGTGTGTGTGTGTGTGTGTGTGGAAAGGACACCGGCATTGTGTCCAGCATTGGGAGATGAGCGAGAGTTGAGTAAATAATCAAGCCGATGCTCTGATGGAAGTCTCCTTCGTCAGAATCGTTTTGTTTTTTTGGATTTTGCCGCTCTCAGACGCTTTTGCCGTATTTTTCGAGAACATCGACCGAGGTTGCCTGGTTATGTTGCCATCAAAAATCAGTGAGCGCCCTTAAAGCCGAAGACGTCCTCCGGTCAATACATTTTTTTTCTATTCCCCTTCTCCACAGCTGTTGATGTGAACTAACAGACGGTTCGAGAAGCACTAAATAACTACAGTATACTAAGAGAATCTTGGAGGATCAATGCAATTCAAAACCAGATTCAAGTACATAGAACAGTAGCAAAGTCGACGCCAAAACCAAATGCTGCGGTTTCCGGTGAATCCATGTTAAAAAAATAAAAATAAATAAATCACATACTTGCTGCCTTCATATCCGTAAATGTATTTTTCTACTGCGCAAATACACAGCCGTCCCATTAGATATCAGCTATTTCAACATGTGTCCCAAGAATTACATCAACGTGACCTTAAGCAAACAAGTTAAGAATTCCGAGGAAACCGAGGAATACTAGAGGCCACACATTAGGATTAAGTAGAAGTATCAAGGTGTAATAACCGAAGACTGTTGTTGAATGTCAATAATAAGACAATAAAGGAGACATAATCATCGTTGACCTTTTTAAAAGTGATAAAGGAGTAATGGGTTCCAAGGTGCTGCGTAGCTCACGGCTTTCATTGAGCAGCCTCCCTGTGTTTAAGAGTGTGGTTGACGTGAAGCAGAGAAAACGCAACGAGTCCGGTTCTGTGTATCTGGGCCACAAGGCGGCGTCGGTCCAAGCGACTCTTCCGCAGGAAAAATATTTCTTCTCACGCACCACAGTTACACACAGGCGTCGCAGAGGTGCCACGTTTTTGTTGTGTCCCTTCTATTCCTCTGACCCACCCCCCCCAATACCCCCCCACACCGGCTCCCTCTTCCCGGACCGGGCCGAGTGGGCGAGAGAGAGAAAGCCCCGAACGCCGCCGGTAATTAGCGGGCTTGATAATGGGGCGAGGCCAAAGGAAGGTTGCCAATAATCCGGCCTAATTGCTCCGGTGTATGCCAACGCGTCCGTCTAGGACGGGTGGCAGATAATGGCTTTGGCAGGTGTTGCCTGGGATGTGCCCCCGGTGATGTGAGCTTTAAATGACCGCTGGAGTGTGAGTGTTTGTGTGAGTGTTTTTGTGTGTGTGTGTGTGTGAGTGCGTGCATGTACTGTATATCAGTGTTCCTGATGAGACCGATTTTAACCAGTAGGGCTGAGGGAAAAAAAACACACACAAAAAAAACAAAACAAACAAAAAACAAACCGCATCCTGCCAGAACGTCGGATATTATTGTTTCAGAGTTGCCTCTGCAAATCCCGCTATCAATATTTCACGGTGGCTTCTCAAGTTTCCTTGATGAAATTACATCTTTTGACAGAAAGTGTTTGTGAGATTTGAATGCAATCACACAACATTTTTAGGCTTTACTCGAGGCTCCTGAGAGCCCCGGTGTTCATTAAACCCCGCAATGTTAAAAGTTTCTGGACGGATCTACAGCACATAATGGTGATTTCTGTCGGTCTGACTGATACAAGTGTGGGTTTAGAAATTGCTAAGTTCGCCCCGGGGCTGATGCTTGAGGAAAAATAAGACAAATAAATAAAAGATAAATAAATAAATAAATAGAACGCAGGGCTTTTTAAGATCAGCAGGGTTAATCCTCAGATTCACATGGATGCTTTCGGCAAGACTCAAGCCAATCATCCCAGTATTTACAGCATTCCTTGTTTGCAACAAGAAATTTTGATGATAATGGGTACGGATCTCGCTGGGACCTTAGGATTCATTATGTGGCGACCAGGAATATCCACAGCAAGGTTTATAAAATAAAAAAAGAACTTTTAATAGATGTTTTCCTACTGTTTTCACTCATGTTCCTCCACATTTTCGTTGGCTTTCTAAATCACTTGTCGTGGATCAGAGGGTTTGACCTCTAGATGCTAAGTGGCTGAAGGTCCAGGGGTCACTCAAACGGGTGGAACTCAACCAGCGAGAGTTGTCGGGACGCGTTGCCTCGGAGGTCGCTTGGCTGGAGGGACGACGCAAAAAACGAGCCCTTCAACAACAAACTGCGACGGTCCCGACAGGGAAAGTGATGCGGCCTGAAAAACACCGCCTGTTTGCCTTGTTCGCCTTGTTCGCATATTTTACTTTAAATAAAAGCACTTTAGTCTTAATTTATCCCCCGAACGCCGCATCATTAATTCAATTATGCACCATTCTGCGACGGGAGGCAGCTGAGCTGTTTATGTCCTGACATGTTTCCCCCGTTATTATCCCAATTTATGTGGCAAGGTGATCAAAAAATGTAATCAAGCATCAGGTATTAAATGGAGGCTCTGCAGTGTAAATACAGACCTTTTAACTGCATGGGAAGTTTGCATCTCTGTTATTTACTAATTACTACTTGCTGATACCAACATGTCCACATTAAAGCTTATCAACAAGAGACAAACTAGAGACAAAACTCGTGTATTCATTATACTATACTCCTGCTACTATTCTTGCACCCTCACGCTCCATACTATCGATCACCATCGGATAACTTAGTGGAATCAATGTTCTCCAACTTTGCAACCTGACGTGATGCCCACTGGGAGCCGGTGAAGTCGTGTCAGGGACCCCCGCTTTGCCCCCGACCTGAAACGTAGTTCCCAGGGGGGGATATAGCAGTGGTGAATTATTTTGAAAATACTGGAATTGGATTAGACGGTGGAAAGAAAAATGGCAGTAAACATAATTCAGGTTTTTGCCGAATTATGCAGCAGCAATGTTCTGTCCTGGGGGGGGGGGTAACACACCGTACGCTTCGTGACATCGTCGTATATGCGTATGAAATATTGTGCTATTTTGCTTATGTCGTAACCAGTCTCCGCTTGATAACATTTCTGTCTGTACCTTAGCTCCCGGGAGCTGCAGCAATCCTCCGGCGGGGCCCGCGGGTCCGAGAACGACCCCGGACGGCCGACGGAGGTATTGCGTCCGGTTTTACCCACAGAAAAACACACACTCGTCTCAACAATGCCGAGCTGCTCGCTCGGTTCGCGAGCCATCCATCATCGCCTATTGGAACAGTTCTGAAGAAGGTCAGGGATTTGTCTTGCGAGCGCACTCCATGAATCAGCCACTCCATGAATCAACCAAACACAAACACTTAAACGTCCTGGGAAAATGAGGGGGACGAGTGCTCGGCGAGTGATTGCTTTTCCATTTCCAGTCGGCGGTAATCAGTCGGCATTCTGCGGCAAACACTACTACAGGAGTCGGGGAGCACAACGCTGAATAACGAGTTTAAAAAAAAAAAAAAAAAAGACAAATAAAAGGTTTCTCTAAATGCAGCATCCATTCAGTTCCCCTGGAGCTAACAGACTCAGCGGAAATCAAGTCGAGCCAAGATAATGAACGTCACCAGTGTCTGACGAAGCCCAAAGTCCTCAGTCACCAGTCACATTACTTTTATCTCCATATGGCTCAAGCCAACAGCAACCGGAGCTGCCAGAATAAAAGAGAGAGAGAGAGAGAGAGAGAGAGAGAGAGAGAGAGAGAGAGACTGCCACCGTGTGAGACCCGTCTCTGTGGGCACATTGTCTTTTCCCTTTGATCCGAATCACAACGACTGGCGGCGAAAAGAAGAGAGTAAAAAGAAATAAAAAAAGGGGGGGGGGCAAATCATTTCAAACCTGATGGCGGAATCACACAACGACGTGAAAGGAAAAAGGACTCGGCAGTTCACAGCCGACTGGAATAATCCACACGCTGCCGACTGACACTCACCTAGAGGAGAGAGAGAGAGAGAGAGAGAGAGAGAGAGACAATATTAAATAATGGATTCTGAGCTTCAATATTGACAAGACAAGAATCACAAAGCAAAAATCACGGGGAGGTAATAACTGTGGATGTTTGAGAGGGTCGGTCCGGACACAGCTCGGGCGGTTACGCGCGAGGCAGGCGGACGCCGCGAGCTCGCCCGTCTCTGCGCCCAGGAACAGAGACGGGAACCCGCCCACCGGTCGGGGCCCAGGACCGGAGGGCCGCAGGCGCTCCAAGGCAGGTCTGGCTAACCTTTGGGCCTGTCTGCACCCCGGCTGATCCTCCGAGACACCCGAGTTGTTGTAGCAATGGGCAACATGTCCCCGGATCGCGGCGGCCAACCCCGGTTGGCACGGTATTACCATAACCCACAGGAAAAGGGGGTCAGGGCAGGGAAAGTAGAAGCTGTGGTGAACTTCAGAGGTCAGAACATTTCCTTTGATTCAGCGATTACAATAAAGGATTTACACAGAACGTGCATAAAAAAAAAAAGGGTTCGGACACAAGATTTAATGGAGCTCGTCTTTTTAAAATAACGGCGATTACTCGGGGGGGAAGACAAGATTTAAAGGTTTGAGTAATTTGAGCGTAATGCTTTGGAAAAGGAGTTACAACATTCAAAGATCATGCTTTTAAATCAGACAGTTCTTCAGAAGTCCCTGACATGACTAAGTATAATGTCTAAGGAACCATTTAGTCATTTTTTGATCTGAAAATGAAAACCATCTCCCCTCCGCCGAGTGCGTTCCGATCCCGTCACCTGCTGCTTCGGGTGGAGAGAATAAGTCAACCCGGGCTCCGCCTGGCTTTTTTTTCCTCCCTTCCCGCGGACGCCTGAAGGCAACGGGGACCGAGGTTTTGGGGAAAAAAAAAAAATCAACCAAAAAACCCAGAACAAAACAAAAGAAAAACAGAAAAAAACCAAAACCCCGCCTCTGCCCCTCGACGGCCTCGCCGCACGGCTGCAACCCAGCGTTTACTGAAACAAAAGAGGACGTGCGCTTTACCGTGATGGATGGCCTACGCCCAGCGAGTGGATTTTTATATCACAAATGAAACGAGGGCGGACAGGCACATTCATCAGTCTGAAGAAGCAGAGCTCGGCGTCGGAGAGTGGTCAGCGCACGTCGCCTTGAGACGCCTGAGATACACCTGAACCCCGAGAGTTTTCCAGGCACTTATCCCATTAAGGAGCAGACTTTTAATACTCATCTTGACTCTTATATCTTGATGAGTGGTACTTGTTCTACTGCTGGAGGGGCTGGATCATTGCCGCTCGGCCCAGGGGGGAGGACGAGGGGCCGTTTTTAAGTGAAAGTGTTCATTCAGCTGGGGTGGGTGGATTCAGGTCATCCTACGACCCCATGGCCCCCGTTTACACCCCCATGCGTGTCAGCCGTGACTGACGGTCGTCTGAGTGTTTTCAGACGGACGCAGTGGCGGTTTTATGCTCCCTGGTTGTTTGGAGCGGATACACCGTCTATATCGTATATTTCTATTACAGAAGAAGTGCATTCATTTTAGGAAAACTATCAACAATTGTGCTGAGACAATTAGTGGAAAAAAACCTCAAAGTAATTGACAATTTTGATTTGCTGGATGATCGTCTCAGTCATTTATCCATAAATAAAAATGTCAAATGGCTCCAGCCACTCACATCTGAGGATTTTCTGTTTCGTTTGTTTTTTTGTGTCATGTCTATGTGAATCAAATATCTTAAAATTTTGCACCATTGGTCAGAAAAACAATCTCAAGACATCATATTTAGCCTTATAAACTTATTAACTGCCACTTTATGACTATTTTTAATTTCTCTTTTTTATGTCCCCTCCCACCTTGACTCCCACAAAAGTCCTCTGTTTCATGATGGTGCCAACAAATAGAGCTGGTGTCACTGTGACTTTTATTTTCTCTTTTGATTTATCAGGGTGTGGTTTAAATTAAATTCCTTTTTTGGAGCAGACCGCAAAGTCCGTCTCTCACCAGGAACAGCTAAATGTAATAAACCCCATCTTATCCCGCCAGGCCTGTCTGTTTTCGTTAGCCACTGGAGGCAAGATACTAAAAAGCGCAACACGTAGCAGCAGCGCGTTCGTTCGCTCGGCCAGTCGTTTTGAAAAAACGCAAGCGGGCTGCACGGCGGCAACATGGCGGTGCCGTGGCGGCAACATGGTGGCGCCATGGGTGGCGCGTTAGCCGTTCCAAAGGAATCGGCAAAGAGGAGGAGAAACTGCAGAGGAAGAGCTCGGTAAAGAAGGCAGCCGCCCTCTCCGGTTTCTCTCGCTGCCTTCACGTTCGTCGGTGTCCCCATATAATGTGGCACCGGGAGCGTTAACTTGACAGAGTTACACAGAGCAGGCAAAAGAGGAGAGAAAAACAAAAAAAAAACAAGAAAGGAAAACCTCAAAGTCAAAGGAAAGCAGAGGAGGAAGCAGAGGAGGGACTTTGGAAAGATGCCTTAAAGATGTTTGCTTGTTGACAGGGCCACATGTCAACTTTAAAAAACAAAAACAAAAAAAACAAAAAAAACAACACACAAAAAAGAAGTGTATGAGGATCATGTCCCATCAGGGAGTGTGATACTGCTTGAATAACAGCGTTTAAAATTCATTGTGGATGACAGGCAAACATGTGGCGGTTACGGCCGGGAACATGGTGTGCCAAGGTGGGGCTCGGGCCAACTCTGTCGCGCCAGGGCAGGCCGAGGCCGAGGCCGAGGCTGCCGACGGCGCGCTGCTCCGAGCAACACGGCCGCCGTCGTCCCGCCGCCACGCCGTCGCCGCCGTCGCGTCGCCAGCGCGTGGCAGAAAGAAACAGCGCGGCGGCGGCGCTAAGACCGCAGCGCGGCTGTAGGCAGCTGCTGTATTTCCCAGCCACCTTAATTGAACTGAACGACGGAGGCAGATCCTCAGCGGCCCCGCTGCCTCCATTCTTTGACCTCGGCTCCCTCCTGGAAGCTCAAGGCCTCGTGATTCATGTCCTGCCAGGCCGCCGGCTGCCAGATTTCGCCAGGCCGCCAGGTTTGCCGTGGTGTCTTTATTTTAAAGGGGCGGCAGCGGCGGCGGCGGGGGGAGACGGAGGAGGCCGTTCTCTGATGTAGGAGTGACGGATGAGGAGGATGCAAAATCTGATGAGCACCTTCCAACTGACGACGACGCATGTGTGTCTTCACGCGCCGACTTCCTGAATGCAGCGCTTTCACAGGGGGAAAAAAAAAATAGAAAAAGAAAAGCACAAGCCAAAAATAGGATTACTCCATGTCTTGGCAGGACTCAGATCAAAGACGTCCCGCGGAAGAAGAGGGGGGGTTAAGTTTACTGCTGCAGAGCGGCTGCACTGGATTTCACGTGTTAGTGTCTTTAGCAGTTTTCCTAGAGAAGCGACGGTCTTGAGTACTGTGAGACTCAGCAGGTACCGTGCGACCAATCCCGTAAAAAAAAAAAAAGGAAATAAGAAATAAAAGGCCGGGATTCACTCGTAACGCAGCCACGTACGTGAGCCTCTGTTTCGATACTGTTTAATTACATATGTTTGATAAGGAACAGATGGAAACATAGGATTGCCGACCCCTCTCGACTGATTATTGGAGGTTACGGTTACATCTGCGAAATCACATCTGGCCCATAGAGCTACGGGGTTTTGGGGGCAGCGTTATGTTTTCACACCACTTTGGTAAATGGCCCCGGGGGGGCCGGGGGTCCTGTCACCACGACCTACTTGCCTCCGCAGAAAGGTGTGTTGCGAGTTGTGGGCGCTTGCGGATGCACGGGAGAACGTCCGCTCCGTGCGACGGCGGAACATCACCTGTGACATCACGATGTCCGTCGGCGTGACTGGTGCCAGCTGATGTTATACGATCTCACTCTTTTTTTGTCTTTTTTTTTTTTTTTGGACGACGCCACTGACGCCGCTAAACTTGTTATGTGTGTCCATCTGCTGATTTCCAGCACCGGGACCCGAGGATCCACACGGTGTGAAGTTCTTCATTTTACTCTTGGGTGACTTTTTTAGGTTTTTTTTTTTGTTTTGTTTTGTGAATTAAGAAAAAAAAAAAATCATCCACAGATGGAGCAGAAAATAACAATAAAAAGTCCACAGCTTTGTTTTTCACACTGCACACAAACACAAAAAAACCCAAAAAATGGCCCTGTTAACAAAGAAGCAACACCAGAAAATACATCTGAGGCAATCAGAGAAAACTGGTCACCGCGGGCCCACAAACAATCATCAAACATCAAATGGGAGGAAAGGGACCCGAACATTGTCATAATGCAGCTAAGACAACCTTGACATCCTCCTCTACACAGTATAAGTCGCCTCAATGGGATAAATGAGATGAACTATAAAGTCTGGCTTACAGTTCCCACTAGAGGTCTTCAAGTCCATAAAGGTGAATTCATTCATTTTTTAACCAGAGGACACCCAGTTAGTGAGGGACAGTCAGTCCCCTGTGGACTCGAAGACAACTATGGAATGAGGGCCCCGTGTGTGTGTGTGTGTGGGGGCACGACCCTGCCCAACCCCGTTACGTAATCTGGCCCCTGACTCCGCTCACACTAGGAACCAAGCGGTGAGGTCCTCTGATCCCCGCCACCTCGGGCGAGAGTCGAACCCCCCCCCCCGCTGGGTGGCAGCTCGCATACAATGCTGAAAAAGCTTCGCTTTCCATGTGTAATTACATCGCGCCGAGAGCCGGCGACGTGCATTGAAATGCCGACGCTCACGGAGCCGGAATGATCCCAGGACGAGCCTAAACCCTGCCTCTAATCCGGGCCCCCCGACCGGCTCGTTCCGAGGCGCCGCGTCGCCGTCGCCATCTCAAGCCGGTCGCGTGCGCTGATTAAGGCGGCGCTCATAAATTCTCCTTCCGCTGTTGGATAAGATACTTAATCACCGCGGTAGAGCCATGATATATGAACTCATCACGGTTTAATACGGCGCGGTCCAATTTCTACTTTCGGTGCTGAGGAGTAAGCACGGGACTTTGCAGGCTCTCTAATGGAACATGTCATGGTTGCCCACCCCCTCCCCTCCTCCGTTGCATGCTCACAGTCATGTATGCATACTAATGAAGATATTAATTAGCTGTCTTGAGATTAGCCTTAAAATATGTATGTGCCTGCCATGGGCTTTCGAAGGCAGCCTTAAATACGTGTTGACAGTATGCTTAGGCCATGTCTGCGATCCGTCAACACCCCCCGTTAGATGGCGGGGTGAGGACGAGGGGTGTCGCTGCCGCAGCCCCCGTCAGGATTACGCCGTCTTCCACCTGTACGTGCCCCGCCCGGCTGTCTCCACTCATCTGTATCCCGCCTCGTTTTTTTTTTTGTTTGTTTTTTTAATCTGTAGACCTTCAATGTCACAGTAGTCGATAAGTTGATGCTCATATCCTGAAAGAGTCAGTTCTTCTCTAAAGCTCCGTAAAGTTGGCTTCATTTTGTATGGTCATAAGGTTCTTACTGACTTTGAAGAGAACTTAAACAGCACCTGTGGTTCGTGCCAGTGAAAAGACGCTGTGCGTGCATGTAGCTTGTGCACGAGTGTGGTTCTTTGTTTGTTTGTTTGTTTATTTATTTATTTTAATCTTGTACGCATGGGATAATTTAAGTCATATAATCTCGTTGCAGCTTTGTGGACTCTGTGGATCCCGGGATCCTCCAGATACGCGACTCGGCAACAAGCAGATAGAAAACGTAACCGTGAGAAATAAAGTGAAAGTAAGAGCAGGGGCTGTTAATGGAAGCTCATGTGTTGTTAAATCTACAACGTACCAAGTGTTATTAATATCGATAATAGAATTTTAATAATTAAAAACACATGAAAATCATAATCCCCCCTGGAAAATGACGTAAAATCATCTCTCTAAACCTACAGTGCAAGTTGTGTATATACGTGATCCTTCTGCACCAGGCTTTGTTGCAGCAGTACAACAATGAAAAGCTTTTTGAGGAGAAAGGACTGAAAAAGGTCATTTTAAATAAAAAAAAAGGGAAAAAAGAAAAAACAAAACAAAGCCGTGAAATGACGATAGTGCAAAGTGCACTGCAAAGGCAAATGTGTCACAGCCTGACCCAGATTTCATTTCATTTCCTGTCAGTGTCACAGGCTTGTGGCTTTTTGAAAATGAGCCTGGAGTTTAATAGAAGGGGAGATAGTTGCAGTAATAAAATGTCACTTGTCATTTTAAAGTACATAGAAGTTCAGCACTTGTTCAGCTTCTTTTTTTTTTTTTCCTCCTTTTGACATTTGTGCTATTTAAAGTTTTAAAGCAACGTGCTGCCGTCGCTTTCCACAGGGCGACAGGAAGTAGGTGTCAACTTGTTGTCAAAGTTGTGTGTGGTGCGAGGTGTTTGACCTGAACCTGGTTAAGAAGCGTTAAGCGTCTTTTAACAGAAAAGTTCACACCTGGTGGAACCTTCCCCCGTCCAGTTTTCCTCCTTTTTGTTTTGTTTGTTTGTTTGTTTGTTTGTTTGTTTGTTTTGCCGGCTCTGCTACCTCCCTCCTGGAGTCGTGAAATGCTAACACATGGTTGTGCCAGCTTTTTAAGAAATCCTCCAATGTCAGCAAGGTAAGTTAACAAAACAAAAAAAAAAAAAACAAAATAAAAACTGTCAGTCATTACAATAAAACAATAAATCAGCCGTACTTAGAAAAAAAGAACCTGTTAAGAAAGAACCTGCCTCTTTATGAGCTTTTCAAGATTGATTTTTTAAAAATATAATCCAATCATTTTCATCGTGGGAGTGTCAACAAGTGAAGTGCGTGCGGAATTATGCTTTTTCTGGAGTTCTCCCAATAATCACCTGAACACAGCACAACGCAACTAGAATTAAGTGGATATTTACACTGCTGCGGATTTTATTCCCCAAAATTCACATAGCCCGTTTAGAGTGGATGGCCATTGCCCCGGTAACTCCTTTTTTTGTGTGTGTGTGAATTAACTCAGATATAACTCGTGTTTGCTGAAGACGAAACAGTCCGTGACCCAGATCTAGTACCGACACGAGGTTGCTCCTATTCCAGCTGCCACCGTGGTGACCAGGCCACTGGGCTTGACCGAGGTTGCTGAAATTAACCTACCGCTTTTTTCCCCACTTGAAATTCTAATGAGTTTCACTGCAGTGTTCGCTGTTACCAAGAATAAGGCAGAACTAAATTCTAATAGCTACTAATAATGCTCAGCTTCTACAGGTAAAGCAGAAATTTTAATAAATGTCAAATGCAAATACTGTTTTTGGGTTTTTGTTTTAGTTTGAAAAACATTTTTTTCCCCTTTTTTCTAAACCTAGAATTCATGGCATAAAAACCCCTAGAACAGTCATGGACTAGATAGATTTTTGTGCAACAGCTTGTCAACGTATGCGTCTCTGTGAAACTGGCCCCAGGCCAGAATTGGTTTTATTACCAAGCACCTGCAAATCTGAAATCATTCCCATCAGCCTCAGATGCCCTTTGTGTTTACTAGTAACCAGCGATGTTAAGATACTAACATGTTAACATTGCCGATTAGATACTGAAATTTATTATATATATATATATATATATATATATATATATATATAATTTTTTCCCCCATGGGGCAAATACTATAATATTAGTCTCTGTTTAAACCTTATCTTGAATTACTTGTGGCTTCTTTGCGGATCAATGCTTGTACACACTGAATTACATGCAGCGATAAATATACCGGACCAGGCCAGAACACATTTACAGGTTTACTTAAATCGGACAAATACGACGGTAACGGTGCTACTGTGTGTGTAGGGATAAACGGGGGGTTTCATGATGCACCTGTCGCTTTGACTCAAACCGGAGAGCGTACGGGTATATCTCTGCTCCTGCACATAGACACACAGCTCCATGATTTGCACGCCAACAGTTGCTCCCTTCCTCCCGCCTCGGGTGGTAGGTCTCCTTGGCTGACCTTAAGCTGGACTGCCGCAGCTAGTTTGCATCAGATGCCTTATGGAGCGGACCGGTTTATGGCTCCAACAGAGCAAAGGTACGGTGTGGAGTGGTGGGGGGGGCAGGTACAAAGACCATTAAGGGATGAAATATTTATATACAATGCAATAAAAGGTCCCTATATATTTCATCATTACGGTACATTATCAAGATATGTCTATTCATATTTTAAGGTTCTCCATGAATAACAGCATACATGTTATTTTTATCATTGCATTAGTGTGTTGGGAGTGAACACCTGAGCATACAGTATACATTAAGCGTGACCTTAAAACCGATGTGCTGATTTTCGTATTTATTTATCTCTATTTGTTCAGGTATGAACAATCTGATTGGGTTTTCTCCACTGAAGTAAAAGAGAAATATATTTTTTACCTCCTGTGTGGCCTTTAAAGAGATGCTGACGGGGGAAAAATTCAAAGGGAAAACCCGATCAATTAAACGGAGCACGGCAAATACAGATGCTTGACTTCATTTGATAAGCTCAACACGACGATGGAGCCATCGGGGTACGTGTTAACCTTGCGTAAAAGTTCATGGATATATTCTTTACAACAATTCAAATTAGATATATCTGCCTACTTTTCTATCCACTGGATTGTGCCCTCATAGCCCAACGAGTCCTAGACCTAAACCTCGGAACCTCTTTCGTCCCCAGCGACAGGACGGCATCATTTTGGCAGTACCTTCTGAAACAATGGAAAACGGCCGCAGCAAAAAAAGATGATCCCGTCTTCTGGTTTGCCGGCGCTGTTGTTGAGGTCGTGTCAGGTCGAGGCACAAAAGATGCTGAGGTTAGGTTTAGGAGAAAAGTGATAAGCCATAAAAGTTTGGCAACCTTTGTCAAAGTGGATGAAAAAGGAAAACACTTGGTTGAGACTGGGGAAAAAATCTGTGGCCAAGACTTAAGATGATTCTTTCACATGTTGATGCCAGGTGAACACGGGGTCACGATAACCTAGAGCCACTGGATGAAACTAAAAGTCAATATCTTTATCTGACCCTGGGTTTAATGGCAAAGGAGTGTAAACACAAGGTTGGACTTTATCTTTAAGAATTCCATTTCAGCTTCTTTTTTGTTTGTTTTTATTAGTATAATATTTGGCGGAGGCATGGCACTATCTGCCCAGTGAGCCTTATAATGTCAGTGCACAGCGCAGCCGGCGGAGCCTTTCTACCCTCCCACCCACACATAAACTACCACCACAACATCAAACTCGTATCCCATTTGTTAGAAGATATGGCTGTGTTTCGCAGACAATGTCAGCCCCCACCCCCAGTCCCCACCCCACCCCCCCGAGCCGCTGACCTGGCTGACAGCTTTTGTGCTCAGGATCAAGTATGAGGCTGACGAGAGTGTCTGCGGGGCTAACTATGATATAGCGCTGCCCTGCCAAAACGTATTGAGGACCAAATACCTGCATGCTGGCCCACAAGGGTAATTGGCTGTCGCCCAGTAGGTGTGCTGTTTAAATAAAATGGGCCTCATTTATCAAACAGTTTTCTGCCGTATTTTAACACAGGGCAGTGTTTAAATGATCCGGCGTCATTCACCCTGCGAGTCTGACAGTATCTAGGCACATGTGTAAACTGAATGCATCACGCATTGTTTTTACCATTTAATTATATGAGCGTATGTCTGCCAATATTAAAATTATGTCTAACTGAAATTAAATCTCATTGAAATTCCATTTTCCAATCTGTATGAGACTGATTTTTGATAAGACTGAAATACTACTTAAACTAAAGGATACTCAATGTCATAATGATAATGAAACTCAAGGGCAAAATTAACTTTCCTTTTTTTTTTTTTTTTTTTTCAAAAAGTGGCAGACAATGCACAACCCAAACCTAAGAAAAGTAATTGCAAAGGGCTTTTGCATTTAAATTTGGAACATGTCCTGATTTTAGCCCGCTACTAATGAAAATGAAACCAACTTGAAATTGCCTTTTCCAAGTCATTTTCATAATGGTCTGTTTTATAAAAAATGATTTTTGACAGTTTTTACAAAAGAGTCCTCAAGGAGAATCCTGCCATTAGGACAGTTTTAATTTTCATAATTTCCAACGTTCTTTAATATTTGACATTAATTGTGTGGTTAACGCGAAAACTATTCTATCTCATTGTCGACTGCTGATTAGATGTTATGTCACATGCTGATTGTGCATAATGCAACACCGAGGAGGCTAAAAGACACAAGCTGGGACAATGTTTTCCATTCAAACCTCAAGATTATTTATTCATCTTCTCACTTCATTCAATTGCATCCTGGGAGGAAATACATGCATTCAGTCTTGTCTCACTTCACAAGTGCATTTTCAATGCACATTGAGCTGTGTTGAATGCCAATGGCCAGCGGGCTGACACCGGTTCTTCCAGGCATCAGATGCCCAAGCCGTTGACCCGTCCCAGCTCACAGGTCTTCCATCCATTCTACCTGTCACTTCTGCCAATGGCAAGACACCCAGAAATGGATACCGAGAAGCAGCTGCATATTGACAGTGGCAGCTGCAATTCATAGGCGAGGACAGGCTTATCTCCAGCGAGCAGCTTCCATTTCCTTTACATGAGAGAAAAGAGAGACAGCCCGAGACTGAGCTAGAGACAATGTGTCCAGAGAGAAGTTTATATTCTGCTCTCACCTATGCACTCTGGACGAGATCGGTGATATTTGGTGACTCTAAACGTCTCCTCCGGCCAAGAGCCGTCAAAGAGAAAGGCTGAGGCAGGTAATAGCTGAAAATCAAATTGCGATTTTCGGAAGGCGTACAACACATGGGAGTCTTCCGATGTTTTCACCCACAAATGTCAATGACAAAATCGGAGGGTGCGGAGTGTCTGCACAGAGTTGTTCAGTAACATGCAATGAAACAACCACAAAAGCCTCGTACAAGTTGTAAAGAACTCCCAAGGTTCGCCACATTTTTCAAACCATTTACTTGCCACAAAAAGTCAATAACAGAAGCCCCTTGTATTTAACTGCCTTCCCAAATGACCCATATGTTTGTTTTCCGAACTGAGGGTCCTATTGGCAGCATGAAATTGCTCGAAATGGTTCCGAAACCACTAAATAAAGATCCATATCTGTGTGCTCTGCTCTTCCACCACCATTGTTGGAGTTGGGTTTAGTTTAGGCTTTGTTCAATCATGCATCCACCCGGATGTCCTTGCCAGAAGATTTTTGAGGCTGTTTACCAAACACCACAACACTTCTGCCTTTGTTCCTGACAGTTTTTCACTGATAAAGAAATTGACTTTTATTTCAACAATTCTTTGGACTTTGGATGTCTTCAAACCTATCTGGTTCTATGACAGCTCATGTCAGTTGTAGTTCTGGATTCCACTGTCCAGATGTAACTATGCCACTATTGCTGCATCTCAGGAATATTGATAGGTTGAATGATATAGTTACTGTATATAAGGATAAGAACAATGGTAGAAAACAGGACTTAAGTTGTAGACATATAAGATTAATTACAGCCAAATCACAGAATAGCACATACATATATATGTACAGGGCAATCAGGAAGCAATCAGACCCCATCATCTGTTTCAAATGCCTTGATTGGAGTCCACCTGAGGTAAATTCATTTGATTTCTCATGATTGGGAAAGGCACACCACTGTCTATACATGGTCACACAGTTGACAATGCAAATCAGAGCAAAAACCGAGTCCCGGGATTGAAGGGACTGTCTGCAGAGTAGTATGTCAAGGCAGAGTTCTGGGGAAGACTACAAAGAGATTTTTGCTGCACTGAAGGTTTCCAAGTGCACAAATAGCCAAGAAGCTCAATTTAACCATTCTTAAATGACGAAATTTGGAAAAGTTAAGATGCTTTCTAGAGCTGCCCGGCCAAACTGTGAAACTGGGGCAGACAGGCTGTGGTCATAGAGGTGACCAAGAACCAGATGGTCACCGTGGCAGAGCTCCAGAGATCCTGTGTGGAGATGGGAGAAATTTCAAGAAGGACAACCATCACCGCAGCTCTCCACCAATCTGGGCTTTATGGCCGAGTGGCCTGATGGAAGCCTCTCGTCAGTGAAAGACACGTGAAAGATGCTTTGAGTTTGCAAATTCAGCACCTAAAGGAGTCTCAGACTATGAGGAAACAAGATTCTTTGGTCGGAAGAAACCAAGATTGAACTGTTTGGCCTCAATTCTAGACATCATGTCTGCAGGAAACCCGGACCCATTCATCACCTGCCCGGTAGCATCCCAACAGAGAAGCGTAGTCTTTGCAGCATCATGCTGTGGGGGTGTTTTTCCAGCAGCAGGGACAAGGAGACAGGAAGGTCAGGGTTGAGGGAAATCTGAACCGAGAAAAGAAGAGAGATTTCCTAAATGAAAACCAGGTCCGGAGCGCTAAGATCCCCAGACTGGGCTGATGGCTCATCTCCAGACAGGACAATCGCCCTAAGCCCACGGCGAGGACAATGCAGGAGTGGTTTAGAGACAACTCTGTGAATGTCCTTGAGGGGCCTAGCCAGAACCCTGACTTGATCTCAATCGAACATATCTGCACGGACCTGAAAGTGGCCGTCCACTGAGTGTCCCCATACAACCTGACAGAGCTTCAGAGGATCTGCAGAGAAAAATGGCAGAAAATCCCAAAATCCAGGTCTGCAAAGCTTGATGCATCATACCCAAGAAGACTAAAGGCTGTAATCACTGCCAAAGGAGTAAAGGGCATGAAAACGTACGTCAATGTCATATTTTGATTTAATTTTATATTAATAAATTTGCAAAAATTTCTAAAATTGTGTCTTCATTTACTCATTAGGGGGGTATTGAGTGTAGAATACAGGTCCTTGTTGGCATGTACTAGAGGACAAATTGCTGAAATGCAGAGAGGAAGCAGGATAAAAAATAAAAAAAAACCTACCATTCATCACCTGGTAATTACTTTAAGGTGCAGTGACGTTATGGACAAAAGACAGAGGGAAGATGGGTGGAAATTTATTTATTTATTTATTTTTTTAAACCATGCATTTATACGTCCCTCTCCATTTCCTCACAATGGGCGGCTAATCCCGACTGTTCAATACTGCCGCGTTGAAATGGCAACTTTGATTGATGTGCCAGCTCCTCATATTTTTCACTCCCACTGACAAATAATGCACAGTTCCACTGCGTTAGCGAGCTTCTTGTCATCCCCACAATATAATACACCCTGGACCATGGTATTAGTTTCTGATTTATTTATTAATATTTCTTAAGCTGGTGGCAGAGATAAAAAAAAAAAAAATGAGCATGGCATCCAGTAAATATTGTTGAATTAAGGCCTGCACGGAAGACAAGACTCCTCTTACATCTTCCTTTGCATAATGCGGTGAGGTGCGGTTCTTTGTTTTGTTTTTTTTTTTGTTTTTTTCTTTCTTTCCTCCCAGGATAATCATATTATCTGCTGTGGGTTGCATGCACTTGCCAAGGTTGTGCTCTCAGCTAAATCCACAATTGATCTTTCCTCTTTTCTGCCCTCCCTTCATTCGCCCATCAGTCTCTCTCTCTCTCTCTCTCTCTCTCCATAAGCCCTTCTTCCCATCTCAGACAATCACTCAGGCCTGCAGAGATGGGAGGAAAAAGGAGGGTAGGGAGGTGGATATTTAATCAACTGAGTTAGCTCTGCTGGTGCCGAACAACAACTCCTATCAGAAGTGGGATTTAGCAAGTGATCAGCATGAGGCTACTCTCAGTTTGGGCTATTGATCACACATCCCTGAGTGTAGTGCTCTACTCCTCTAATGAGGCCAATCCACAGATTTAGAAACTTTTAGGTGAGGCTGGATATGTGGGCATGAGCTAATTAAAGGGGAGAATAGAAAATGGCCTCCTTTTTAGAATCCGTGGCCTAAACTTTACCCTACTTTCCTCTCATGTCACAGAAGCTACCTCTGGTTTCGGGGCCAAATAGTTTAAACTGAAAAAAAAAAAAAAAAAGTTCTGCTTTGAACCAATTATTTAGCAGTAAGTCATGCGGGTAACTTTGAGAAGAGGGTAGATTTGGTTTCGCCAAAAAAATTTTCATATTGTCAATGATTTACGTCATAACTGGCAACCTGCACCGCGGCGTATGACAGGGCAGTATAGAATCTGGCCCTTTTAACCAATTTCTCAAGCCAGGGTAACACTAATTGAGCCCTACACTACAATAAGATGTCAGGCCACTGTTGTGACAGGGCCGAGAAGACAAAAAGGCAACAGCAATTGGCTCCCATGTTAATTGTCTCTTCAAAGCCGGATGGCACATACTTTAGCGCAGTGTCAAACTGCGCTCGTCACCGCTTTTCTAACCCAATCAGGCCTCAGATGTCTTCCCATCTGCCAGAGATCAAATGACACAACATCACTTTGAGACAGGAACAGAGCCACAACCCTGCCTGTATATCTAATATGGAAGTGGGATAAAAGCGCGCGGGGCTTTCATCTTAAAAAGAAAGTCGTTGAAGGGGAGCACCACTGTTAGCAGAAAGTCTACAGCTGTCAGACAGCTACTCCCCATCCTTCCCGCCCATGTGTTATAAAATGACAAAAGCTGCAGACCTTAAGCCGAGGCAAATTGTTTTGTTGCAGTGCAACACGGTGACAAGGCAAAACTAATGTCTTTATCTGTCAGGATGGCGAGAGGCAGAGTTTGGCAGCCCGGTCAGTCATGTGGGCTTCCCCTTTGTCACAGTAACAGCCCGGTCAGACGTGAGCGATCCGGCGGACCGGGCTGTATGAGCCTTGTTTAACGATAACCGCGGCGCAGCTCCGTTCCTCCGTGCCATTAATGCCTTTGAAGTGCCGCAACCTACTGATGTGCTTGTCGCAGTCGGAGGCTAACGCTGTCTGTGCTCCCGCTTTACCTCCAAGGAAGTCGCAGGCTGCCATTGTTTGGGAAAAAAAAAAATAATAATGATAATTTCCATTAAAAACAGCCCATGCTGTTGCAGTGGCCCACATAAACAATCATTTTAAAAGAGATGCTAATATAGATTCAACCCAATATTATGTGACCTAAATATACTCGCACAGTGAGCCTAAAAAAATAAACTAAAAAACCCCCCAAAAAAACGACGCATTCGTCCCGGGGAAGATTTCCCTACAACTTCTGTAACTACAATATTTGGCAGAAAAATTCATTCCCAGGGGATGAAAGTTTTCGGTGGCCCTTTTATCGTTCTTCTGGTGCCAGCCTCAGGCAAATACTTCTTTTTTTCCCCCTTTTAACGTAACACATTCAATTTATTAACCAGATTACCATGACATTTACTGACCTCTTTCGGGCTCCCGTGGGGATCCCTTTCCATTTTGGTCATTATATGAGCTTTTATCTATCCACCACCCTTGGGCCAAATTATCAGTTTTGTACATGCATAGGGGTTGGGAAGCCATTAGAATTTGGTTATTCCATGACTCGCTCTCCGGGGACATCCTGGGGTCAAGTTTAATATTTTTAGCCCCCGTTCCGATAAGGATTTGAGAGCAGGAGAATCACCAGTTTGTCCGTGGGGGTTGGAACAAACATCCGAGCCCGTCGGGGGTTTGCTTTGAGCATCTTCTGTCCTCCTGGTCGCTGTCGGGAGTGGAAGTCAGACCGGGAAGCAAAGTCCGGGCCGCAGACGCTCAATGGCAATTTAAAATTAAACTCATCCACAATGGGGAGAGCTTTTGATATATAATAAAGTCATGTTCGTCAATAATCCTGTCAGTCGCTGCAGGCCCCTTAAGAGCGGTGCCGGCTGCAGAATCTGCATAAGGTCTAGGTAAGGTGAAACAGTGGAAAGCCCGCGCCGCCGCCGCCGCCGCTCAAGGACCAGCGTTTCAGCAGCACACGTGTTACGTGTATTACAGCAGAACAAATGCAGCATTGCTGTTGTCAGAATTTTTCGTAGCGGACCAACGCCTCATGTTTGAAAATGTCCTCCCCTGAGGCTCCCGGCTGATGCTAAGTTTTCATATAAAACATAGTTTTCATATACTTAGTAATTCATGAGGAGAAAAGCAGAGCGGTGCGCGAGGAAGACATCATTATTTAACCACATGCAAAGACCATAGGGGATGTCTCTCATTTTCCAAGTGCAGTAAGACCTTGGGGGATTACCCAATCCACATCATTTCCCCCAACCCTCAAACCTCATGCTTTCCTGATCACATAAAGGATTACATGGCTTTGCGAGAACACATTTAAGCATTAACTCCCCACAAAGCACAAAACTCTCAAGGCCAAATTAAACATCTGCCTCTTCAACTTTTAAGTAACAAAGTTCGGAGTTTGAACACATTAAAAAAGAAAACCCAAAAAAAGCGATAAGTTTGCGGTGATTTCTTCCGTGTTCCCTTTTCAAACAGTCGAGAGAAGCTCGGTTCGCGCCAAGGTTATGGTGGTACACGAGAGCACCTATCGCCACGGGACCGTTTGAAATGACGGGGGGGGGCGTATGATCAGGATGCAACGGGGGCAGGCGCCGCACTACTCCACGTGGACGGCGGGGGACGACGTAAATGCACACGAGATCGACCTCGTGGAGGGTGGAGCAGCTCAAGCGGACGAACTCGTGCACCTGCAGCAACTCAGAAGACAGCATGGCGCAGCCCTACCGCCGCCGCCGCCGCCGCCGCCGCCGCCACCGTAAACACATCTCGAGCCGCCCTGCGCCGCACGCTGCCTCCCTGCCCGTGTCTGGCTGCTCACATCAAGTTTGGCTTCCATCCTCCCATTTCTATGCACATTTTGAATTTGCACATAATAAATGAAATGAAAATGAAAGCTTTTTACACTTGTCTGGGGTTGGAAAAGGTGGCATATTAATGAAGCGAAGACATTGTTAAAAGTGTCGGAGAGAGACTTCAAATAAAATGACACGGGGGAGGGCGGTGGCGGGGGATGTGTGTGTGTGTGTGTGTGTGTGTGTGTGTGTGTGTGTGTGTGGGGGGGGGGGGGTTTACTTCTTGTTCTTTCCGGCATATCAATAAAGAGAAGATATGATTAAGGGTGACGGAGGTGGAAGAAAGTACAGGCAGGTCTCCCACCCGCTTTTGTTTCTTCTTTGCCTTATCATTCCAATTTCAGATACGACGGTGTTATTTCTGTTGTCTCCGTTTCCAACATGTCTAGGATGGTATTTTTTTCGCCTTCTGCACGCCGGCCCTCGTCAAATGCCAAACCCACTGCCGGCGGGGAAGCGGAGAGCGGACGCATGCGAGACAGACGTGCGCTGCGTCTGTCACACATGGCGTCACATGGCAGCCTCTGCTCACCGTGTGCTCTGCAGCTGCATATTTTCCACCGACCTCTGGCTTGGGAAAAAAAATAAAAAAAACCCAAAATGGCGCCACCGTATATCGTGTGTGAGCTGACAAAGGTAACTGAAGGCATAATAACGTACCATATTACGTACAGTTGGGGGGGGGGGTTCAAGTGTCTTGAGGTACAACTGTTCCCTGATCGCCGCTTTATCCGTCCAAGTTCTCTTCAGTGCGGGTTGCCAGGTGCAGCTGGTGGGAGCCGGTGTCAGCAAAGGTCCCTGCGCAGTCACAGCCGTACCGAACCTGGCAACAGCACCGTCTCGATGACAAGACCGCAGATTGGCGTTGCACGTTTCTGTTTGGCGACGGGTTAAACAAACGAGATACAACGCGCTAATCTGTGAGTTTTAGCGGTGAGCCCCCCCACTTTGGACACAGCGACGCTAGCCGTTTGCCTCCTCATTTGTAGCTTCGGCGGTAAACAGAAGCAGCGTGGCCGGTGGCATTTAATCAGTCCCACACAGACGTGGCTTCCGCACGGACCGCGTCTGCTTCTGACTGAAACAATATTAAAAGCTGCAGAAGCCGGGCAACGACATGAAGGTTGGTTTATAGCACGAGGAGCTTGTGCTGACACAGGACTGTACTAAGCGCAACACACACACACACACACACACACACACACACCAACAATTACTCTGATGAAAAATTGTGGCAAGATGCCCTTCACTAATTTAAGGAAATCACTTGGGGAAAGAAAAGTTAGCAGGGGGGGAAAAAAAAAAAAGAAAAGTCATTTTTTGGCATTCTACATCTGTCAGTCTGTGTGTTAGCCTGATTAGTGCGCGCTAATCGACTCTGCTAATCACACCCTCAGGTGAGAGAGAGAGAGAGAGAGAGAGAGAGAGAGAGAGAGAGAGGGGGACATGAGAACGGGGGAGAGGTGGAGGGTACAGGAGGGAGAACAACACCGGGCGAGCTGCAAAATGGTGGAGCAGCTGCCGCCGTCCTTTACGCCGCAAAAGCCCAGGAGAACTTTCCCGTCGGGTTTTACTTGGTTGCCGTGGCACAGTTTGCTGCTGGGGGATAACCCACCCCCCTCAACGGCCAAAAAGCGAAATCCATGACGGTTGCCCTCTGTGACCAAACCCGTCCGATGCGGCGCGTTACCGGGGGGGTCTCCGTCGGGGTCGGGAGCGGGTGCCCCCCCATGCATGAGCCGGAAAACCAGAACGTAAGGACCTCTAAAAAAAAATCTTTAAAAAACCCCTACTGTTTCAGCGTCACTGATCGTGTATATTTATCGTAATATTTTCAGGGATGTGTAAAATGACAATCAAAGGAACACTTCTGAACTTAATTTTTATTATTGCTTTTGAGTGAACGTTCTTATTATTATTTTTGCTTACGCTGAAGGCATCGCTGCATTTCCTTCCGTTTCATCTTTTACTGCGAAGCCCTTTTCAAAGTCTCTGTCCCTTTGTCTTCATCAAACAACCGAGATGTAATAATTATTATCTTTCTGATATTGTATAGGGGATCGACAGCAACTCCTTTGAAAGTCACAAGTCTCATGTCTTAGTTATTATCAAGTACAAGACCTGGACTCTGTGTTTTGAGTCCTGAACAATTCATCTAGTGCCCTTTGTTCATCCTAAATAATTAAAGTGTAATAGTTGATACCTCAAAACAACGGAAAATAATGTTATTGTTTTTTAATGATTCAGTACTTCCAAAGAAAGAAACCCAAACTGATCAAGTGTGTCTTGGTATTATTGGTATTTCTGTGACAGAGTTACAGTAAATTATCATTTCTGAGTTTAAAAACTGTTGCCATGCAGTTGTTGTTAATCATACCATAGTCAACATAAGGTGATAATCCAAGGTGTCATGAAACTACTGTATATCCGTAGAAGTAAAAGCAGACATCATGTATAGATCACCGTTTTTATCCTTTGGGCTTGTGGAGAAAAATCAAATCAAATTTTCAGATTCAGGACCCGAGTCCTTCGAACTGCGAATCACTGCCGATGAGGGTTTCCATGCCGTGAATTAATGAGGTGTGTAAAGCCATAAATAGCCGCAGCTCTGCAGCAACGGCTACGGGTGAGGACCAGAGTACTCCAGCCTTGTTGCAGAACCTCCGCGCTGCAAACGCAGAAGTCGCAGAAGCTGAATTTACGCTTCCTCCGTTGCTGTTTTTTTTCCCCCCACGGGTCAAAAAAGGCCGGTGGAGCAGATCGAAGCGTCGGCGGACAAACGGCGCGACTGGGAACGCGTCTAAATCCGCAGTATTCCTGGGCTCAACGCGAGAGGGAACGTCAAGGATCGTGTGCACCGTTTCACAACCACCGAGATGTACAGAAACCAAAACGCGCCAACACTTCATATCCAACGCAGAGAATGCATGTGTAATTTTCTTTTCTAGCAATGAACCAACACGGAGGGTTATGCATCTGTCCCCTGGACTTTTTTTTTGTGGCTTTCGTCTGCTCGATACGAGGGAGCAAAAATGACTCAATGCGGGGCAACCAGGAGACTGGCTGCAGTCTCCCTCTGCTTATAGTCAACATGTTTAAATGTGGCTATGTACCGCTGCTAAATAGCTAATAGCCACGCAGAGTCCCTGGGATGTGTGGGACGCCCCGGCTCGGATGAAAGATCAGGCTGGAACATCTGTGTCATCTGTTTCTTGCCTGTGCTTGTGTCTTTATTTTCCATTGCTCTTATGAAATCATTTGTTAAATATGGTCTTTTTTGTTGTTGTTGTTTTTTTTCCCCACTGCCTGGCATCCATGAATTATTCCCTCTCTCAACAGCAAGTGGAAATTGTTTTCCTCCCCAAATGCACAGTTTTATTTTTGGGTTTTTTTTCTGCTTGAGTAACTGCTTTGTCTCCAGATGCTTTTTTTTTTTTTTTTTCTCTCCATACGTCCACTGAGATGCAGTTATGAAGACACATAAACACACTTTAAGGCAAAACGACTAATGAAATGTACTCAAGCTTTTCCAAAAAAAAAAAAAAAAAAGAGACAAAAAGATTCGCAGTCCGCTGGGACACCCCTCACTCCTCCGCAGGATGCGTCTGACATGACCGCTGCCAACTTCCAGACGTAATAACTAAATGAACACCATGTTCCTTTTTATCTAACATAACTGGACTGACAGTCGTGCAGGCATCAGTGATTCACTACTACAGACGATGCTGGACTAGACGTCTTATCCCAGACGACCCCCCCCCCCCCCCAAAAAAAAAAGCCTAATCAACAGGAATTTCTACTGTGGCATGAAATAAACATGCAGTTACACAAAAAGCATTTTTAATTTCAACCTAGGGCAAAAACTGTCATAAATTCAGGAACACGTGCAAAAAAAAGGGGGCTCATGAAGATAAAACAAACAAACAAGCGACTGAAACCCATGTCCTTTACATAATTTATGTCCTTTGAGACCGAAAGAGTATTGACGATTATGTCATATAAATCACCCATAGAGCCGCTAACAGGGTTCTATGGGTTTAACACAGCTTCCACTGCTGGTCAAAAGTGGTTACACGCAATGGCAGGTATGTAGTATATGGCCCTAAACATGGATTTTTCCTCAATGTTGGCAAGTAAGATGAAATTTTTCATATCATCTCTTTGAAAAACCTCGGCTTCTCGGGCATCCCGGCCCGTGCTCACGGTACACTGAACCCTTCTTGTTTCAGATCTGTTCGAGTACGACCCGACACGGGCTGGCAGTCACCGCCCCCCCCCGCCACAAACCGTGCAGCGATAAAAGTGGCCTGGGCTGCGGCGACGGCGGGATGAGGCCGAGGTGTTAGGATAGGGGAAGGGGAGGTGCCGCTGGGCCGGCAGGTCTGTCGGAGACCAGCTGGGAATTGGAAGTGCTGCGAGTTCTGCGAGGTGAGAATGGAGCCTCGGCGCCGTCTGAGGTTTCCATCGCACTTGACTACTCTTAGCTGGGCCAACCAAGCATGGAAGAACGTGCAGCTGGGAGTTCGGGTGGGTGTGGGGGGGGCAGCCGTACTCTCTCCGGCTCAGCTCGATTTTTCTTAGCAGTTATAACCTTCTCACCGCCGCTGCCACGCTCATCACTTTCTTTCTTTCTTCGATCAATTTCTGGAGAATTTCATGGGAATTTGTGGTTTTGTCGCACACACACAGCGCGTGGATTCATCTGTACAGTGTCCAAAACAAATATATTTATTCACTGCTAAAAATACACCCCAAACCCTTTCCATGTAAAAAAAATAATGTATATGTATATATATATATATATATATATATACTTACAATCATTTCTCTACAACATTTGCTAAATAGGTCAGTGACTGCATGCTACCACATGATTGTTCTTTAATGACTTATTTCCTCCAAAGCTCATGGAGAAAATGCCATTACAAAATGGACAGAAATTGGGATAACAAGATATCTCGAAATCCCGAGGCAGCCATTCGATTGGTTTGGTTCGAGAAACCATCCTCCGGTCACAGGAACCTGGTTCACCTTGAGTCGGCCGAAGCCTAATTTTGTTAGCGACGGCACAGATAAAGTGCCAAGGAGACGTTTTATCTATTCCCTAACCTAGTTTCTGTAACTGAGACGTCCATCAGCCTAATGAGATGGAGGTGACGCAATGCATGTAACCTCGGTGTTGCCTCAGCCTCACCACAGACGGGACTTTGGATGCAAGCCCCCCCCCCGTCAGGGGTGGTGTACTTTGTAGGCCCGCCGTCCGTGTCGAACGACCCTTTTGCCCCACACTCAATTAGAAGACATGTTGCCTCCGATTATAATTCATTCAGTGATAATGCCTTCCTGCAAAGAGACATATGAGGCGTGAGGCGTGAGGCGTGAGGCGTGAGGCGTGAGGCGTGAGGCGTGAGGCGTGAGGCGTGAGGCGTGAGGCGTGAGGCGTGAGGCGTGAGGCGTGAGGCGTGAGGCGTGAGGCGTGAGGCGTGAGGCGTGAGGCGTGAGGCGTGAGGCGTGAGGCGTGAGGCGTGAGGCGTGAGGCGTGAGGCGTGAGGCGTGAGGCGTGAGGCGTGAGGCGTGAGGCGTGAGGCGTGAGGCGTGAGGCGTGAGGCGTGAGGCGTGAGGCGTGAGGCGTGAGGCGTGAGGCGTGAGGCGTGAGGCGTGAGGCGTGAGGCGTGAGGCGTGAGGCGTGAGGCGTGAGGCGTGAGGCGTGAGGCGTGAGGCGTGAGGCGTGAGGCGTGAGGCGTGAGGCGTGAGGCGTGAGGCGTGAGGCGTGAGGCGTGAGGCGTGAGGCGTGAGGCGTGAGGCGTGAGGCGTGAGGCGTGAGGCGTGAGGCGTGAGGCGTGAGGCGTGAGGCGTGAGGCGTGAGGCGTGAGGCGTGAGGCGTGAGGCGTGAGGCGTGAGGCGTGAGGCGTGAGGCGTGAGGCGTGAGGCGTGAGGCGTGAGGCGTGAGGCGTGAGGCGTGAGGCGTGAGGCGTGAGGCGTGAGGCGTGAGGCGTGAGGCGTGAGGCGTGAGGCGTGAGGCGTGAGGCGTGAGGCGTGAGGCGTGAGGCGTGAGGCGTGAGGCGTGAGGCGTGAGGCGTGAGGCGTGAGGCGTGAGGCGTGAGGCGTGAGGCGTGAGGCGTGAGGCGTGAGGCGTGAGGCGTGAGGCGTGAGGCGTGAGGCGTGAGGCGTGAGGCGTGAGGCGTGAGGCGTGAGGCGTGAGGCGTGAGGCGTGAGGCGTGAGGCGTGAGGCGTGAGGCGTGAGGCGTGAGGCGTGAGGCGTGAGGCGTGAGGCGTGAGGCGTGAGGCGTGAGGCGTGAGGCGTGAGGCGTGAGGCGTGAGGCGTGAGGCGTGAGGCGTGAGGCGTGAGGCGTGAGGCGTGAGGCGTGAGGCGTGAGGCGTGAGGCGTGAGGCGTGAGGCGTGAGGCGTGAGGCGTGAGGCGTGAGGCGTGAGGCGTGAGGCGTGAGGCGTGAGGCGTGAGGCGTGAGGCGTGAGGCGTGAGGCGTGAGGCGTGAGGCGTGAGGCGTGAGGCGTGAGGCGTGAGGCGTGAGGCGTGAGGCGTGAGGCGTGAGGCGTGAGGCGTGAGGCGTGAGGCGTGAGGCGTGAGGCGTGAGGCGTGAGGCGTGAGGCGTGAGGCGTGAGGCGTGAGGCGTGAGGCGTGAGGCGTGAGGCGTGAGGCGTGAGGCGTGAGGCGTGAGGCGTGAGGCGTGAGGCGTGAGGCGTGAGGCGTGAGGCGTGAGGCGTGAGGCGTGAGGCGTGAGGCGTGAGGCGTGAGGCGTGAGGCGTGAGGCGTGAGGCGTGAGGCGTGAGGCGTGAGGCGTGAGGCGTGAGGCGTGAGGCGTGAGGCGTGAGGCGTGAGGCGTGAGGCGTGAGGCGTGAGGCGTGAGGCGTGAGGCGTGAGGCGTGAGGCGTGAGGCGTGAGGCGTGAGGCGTGAGGCGTGAGGCGTGAGGCGTGAGGCGTGAGGCGTGAGGCGTGAGGCGTGAGGCGTGAGGCGTGAGGCGTGAGGCGTGAGGCGTGAGGCGTGAGGCGTGAGGCGTGAGGCGTGAGGCGTGAGGCGTGAGGCGTGAGGCGTGAGGCGTGAGGCGTGAGGCGTGAGGCGTGAGGCGTGAGGCGTGAGGCGTGAGGCGTGAGGCGTGAGGCGTGAGGCGTGAGGCGTGAGGCGTGAGGCGTGAGGCGTGAGGCGTGAGGCGTGAGGCGTGAGGCGTGAGGCGTGAGGCGTGAGGCGTGAGGCGTGAGGCGTGAGGCGTGAGGCGTGAGGCGTGAGGCGTGAGGCGTGAGGCGTGAGGCGTGAGGCGTGAGGCGTGAGGCGTGAGGCGTGAGGCGTGAGGCGTGAGGCGTGAGGCGTGAGGCGTGAGGCGTGAGGCGTGAGGCGTGAGGCGTGAGGCGTGAGGCGTGAGGCGTGAGGCGTGAGGCGTGAGGCGTGAGGCGTGAGGCGTGAGGCGTGAGGCGTGAGGCGTGAGGCGTGAGGCGTGAGGCGTGAGGCGTGAGGCGTGAGGCGTGAGGCGTGAGGCGTGAGGCGTGAGGCGTGAGGCGTGAGGCGTGAGGCGTGAGGCGTGAGGCGTGAGGCGTGAGGCGTGAGGCGTGAGGCGTGAGGCGTGAGGCGTGAGGCGTGAGGCGTGAGGCGTGAGGCGTGAGGCGTGAGGCGTGAGGCGTGAGGCGTGAGGCGTGAGGCGTGAGGCGTGAGGCGTGAGGCGTGAGGCGTGAGGCGTGAGGCGTGAGGCGTGAGGCGTGAGGCGTGAGGCGTGAGGCGTGAGGCGTGAGGCGTGAGGCGTGAGGCGTGAGGCGTGAGGCGTGAGGCGTGAGGCGTGAGGCGTGAGGCGTGAGGCGTGAGGCGTGAGGCGTGAGGCGTGAGGCGTGAGGCGTGAGGCGTGAGGCGTGAGGCGTGAGGCGTGAGGCGTGAGGCGTGAGGCGTGAGGCGTGAGGCGTGAGGCGTGAGGCGTGAGGCGTGAGGCGTGAGGCGTGAGGCGTGAGGCGTGAGGCGTGAGGCGTGAGGCGTGAGGCGTGAGGCGTGAGGCGTGAGGCGTGAGGCGTGAGGCGTGAGGCGTGAGGCGTGAGGCGTGAGGCGTGAGACGTGAGACGTGAGACGTGAGCCGCTGCCCAGTAGTTGATTAAATTATCTTTAACGGATCTTTGGCAGATTTGCACCACGTCGTTGACAAGGCAGATTATGCTGATAAACATGCCTTTTGTTTATTTATACTTAAATTATTCTCAAAGCGCCAGCGTACCAAAAATAAACTTGACAACACATCACGCCTCACAAAACTGCCAACTGTCTCACACAAATTATTCCGAGGCATGTTTGTGTGAAATATGAAGTACATAGGTCATTTCTTATGGGAGGTGATATACAGCAGAGAGATGGCGATAACGAAGTGAGGCACTCGATATAAAGTCTTATGTTAGCGATGAGGAATCGGACTTTTGCTTTCTGAATGATGCGACGGTCAAAGCTTTCCAGGTTTATGTACATTTACTCAAGTACTGTACTTAAGTACCTTTGAGGTATTTGTACTTCAATTGTATCCTTTTTCTGCTACTTTATACTCCTGCCCCACTACCATTGAAGGGGAAAATGTACTTTTTACTCCACTGCATTTATTTTACAGCCGAAGCTATGAATTTCATAAGATAGAAGATTTTGAATAAAACAATACGTAATACGGTTGTTAGCAGTTTCACCAAGGGGACATTTCACATGTGAACTTCTGAGAAGGTTTAAAGGATTTTTTGTCCAAAGTAGTAACATTTTACAGTGTTTTTTTAAAGCAAAGATTAAAATCCACAGAAATTCCAAGAGATTTATGAAGAAGAACCTTCATTTTCTCTTCATCACGACCAGCATTTACCCCCCCCCCCAAAAAAAATGGATAGACACACAAAAAAAGATTGAGTCATTTTTTGAGTGACTGAATGCATGAATAAACAACTGAGATCTTCCCTGCAGGGAAGCCATGCTCCCGACTTACTGACTGCGTTTGCCTGTCTCACATTTGTTACAGTTGGAGGAAGTGACAACAACTATTTGTCGGGGGCGTGGGGGGCTGGCGTGGAGGGGAGGTGGTGGGTAAAAAACAAAGTATGGATTGAAGAAAGAGAGAGCAGATGGGACAGTGTCAGGGTCTGCAGAATGAAGCGCACCTTCATCCATCATGGCATGCTTGCATCTCACACACACACACACACGTGTACACACCCACACACACACGCGCACACACACACCGAGCAATCTCAGTCATTTCGAAGCAGACTTATTGAGGCCACCAGCACAAAGGACACTGGAAAGCAGCTACTCGCAGTCAGAGAGACAATATGCTGAGCAGCGTGTGGAACACTGGCAGTGGGCTGAAAAGAGGTGGCGCTTTCCACAGTTACTTAATAAATATTTTATAAGGCAGAGACCATTTTTGTTAATCCAAATCGCCACAGTTTAGAGTGACTGCGCTCAACGGAAAAGCACAAACAGCGGTCGGCTATTAAAACACTTAAGACAACCGAAGGCGCGTTTGTGTTTCCCTGACAAGGGATCTTGTGGGAGTGAGAACAATAACCACTGTCTTTTCAGAAATAAAAAGGCAAAAATAAATTGGAGGGTTTTTTTGTTTTTTTACAGCCTCAAAAAAAAGAAAAAAGAAGAAGCAAAAACAGCCTAGAGGGAAGGTCAGGGTGAACGGTTCTGTGCACAAGGAATCCGATTCTGACACGGGAATAAACGCTTTGCATTACAGCTCCTACTAATAGTCCACGATGGCTCCTTTAAACCCGACCGTGATCTTTCTCAAGCTTTAACCTTAGTAGTGATGTTTGCATGGACTCAACCAAGCCTTGGGCACTGATGTCAAAGGTCAAATAACCCTCAAATCTAGGTTCCCTTCAGGTTCCCCCATCGAAAGCCTCCATCTCAAGGGTCGCACGCAGAGGACCCCCCCCGCAAACAAAAGTCCGAGTTCAAACTGAACCGTGCGCAGCAGCAGGGTTTTAAATTGCAGCGTGTAGAGAGCTTGAGGAAGGAGCTAATGGTGGATGTTAAACATACAAAGTGCACTAATATGACAACGAAGGCAGTGATTTCGATCTCATTTGAGTTGCCGTGGAAGTTGCTGAGATGCTGATTTCAGCAACCTCACAAAAATACATAGAGTAGGACGTTTTTTTAAATTCATCTCTCTCTATCTCTATCTCTATATCTATATATTTATCTCCATAGATATCTATATATATTATTTTTAGGTCAAAGGTGGCACACAAAATACGAACAAAATGCTGGTGGCAAAAACGTTTTTTTTTTTTTTTTTTAACTTCTGTTTTTCCGAATGTGAGAGGAAAGGATTTGGCTCCCGACCAGCGAGCGCGGTCAAAAAACATCAAGGGGCCAAGCCCCCCCCCACCTGTGACCCCGTAGGCTCCGGTTCTGCGTTGGGCCCGGAGTGTGATGCGGGGCCCCGGCTGCCCCTCTGTATTCCCTGCCGAGGATGACTGGGGATTAGCTGGGAAAACCCGTCTGAGAATGACTAAATAAACAATGAGGGGGGTGGTGGGGTGGTGGGGGGCAGCGGAGGACAGCGTGGCCATGACATTGTTTTTTTGAACTCTAGAAACAGGTCCACCGAGGTCACAAAACGGTGGAAAAAGCTGAAAGGAATTTCAAGGACTTAGATGAAAGGTACACAGCTCGACAGTGACTGGATGATTCGGAAAAAAAATAAAAGTATTTCTAAACAACAACTAATACACATAAGAAAACTTTTTTTTCGGAAGGGGGGGTGCACTTATGAGTATGTTTTCTGGCTTTCTGACACGAAAAAGTCATCTGCATACAATCCACTCACAAAATATCTCGAAAGAAGGGCAGGAGCCTTATAGAAAATTGGGTGCATAATGCAGCAATTCACTTCTCATTTCTGCTGCCCTCATATTGGACGGCGCCGAGAGAATGGTAATGGAGTTGTTGTCTCCATCCACCGATTTACGCTCATTTGTTATTTATTCATGAGAAAGTAAGCGGGGTGCCCTGCTTAATACAGCCTATACCACTCACTCACTCATGCTATTCGGAGTCGAGTATAATATAATTTCAGTTGAAAACTTCTCCTCCCCTGTTCTCGAAATGCAACTTCATTCAAATTTGCGAGTCAAAAGGGAGGGAGGGAGAGAGAGAGAATATTATTTTGACTGTGCAACAAAACAATAACCTGACAAGGCCAAGCAAGCAGGAAATTCATCCGGCGCCGTTAGGAGGAGAATGCACAAACAGAGCTAAGGAGTCCTCTCCTCACCATAGTGTCAGTGTACCGTAATCATTCTAACTGGCTTGAACCGGTGAGCTTTTCCTTTTTTTTTTGGGGGGGGGGGGGGGGGGTCGCCTTTGATCATATGCTAGGAAGTCTTTTTTTTTTCTACCCAGGGACTGTGTGTTGGAAATACGCAGCATTAAAAACAACCAATAACTTACAGCCCATTGCAATAAGCCAGAACTAAACCCGAGCCAATTAAAGTTCTTGTACGAGGGATACCGAGCCATTACCGCACTCCAGTATAAAGTGGCAATGCTTGACCTATACTGAAATAGGATCACAGTGCACTAAAAAAAAATACAGTAGTCTTGCAATGTTAGTAGGAGCAATAAAAACAGTGAACGCTCAAGTAGTTACCGACTGTAGTTTATTACAGGACAGTATTATAGGAAAAGAGACACGGAGGTTCCGCTTTTATTCCGATGATTTTACGTCCCTGACTCTGTCAAACAGAGGACGGGCAGGTCGCGCTCAAGCACACAGCCCCGTCGTTCGGCCATCTTGGAGCGGACTTCGGAGCTACCGGTGTGCCCTCACCCTTCCAAATCCTCTGTGTGTTTACTTAACCTTTAGGAAGTCCTCATTAGCCGGCTCACTCCAGCGAGCCTATCGGGTTTGTCAGGCGAGAGATAAATTAACAGTGGGCGCATTGATTTGACTTATGCCTTGAGCCCGGATCACGTTCGGCCGGTCGCTATGCACAATGTAATTAGTTATCAGCGTGAGGGGAGTTTTTTTAAGTGATTAATCAGGAGAGCTCTCTGACTCCAAAGTGAAAGCAGGAGCAGCCGGCGGAGTAAAAAGGACACCTGACTGAGGCAGGCTGTCATGAACATTAAAAAAAACAAACAAATAAATAATAGAATAAAAAATTAAAATAAAAGTATCATTGGTTCGACAAGTGACCCTCTGTAATTTTTTTACCGTAGCAACACAAAAAAAACAGAACAAAACACTATTTTGTGTTTTTGGTATGAGGAAATTAAAAAGTGCCCCAACATCGCTGAATGTGGATTCCTAATGTAAAATATCCCTTCCTGAGGTAAGTGCTGGAGAAAAATTTTACTTTAAAAACCCTCTTTGCACTCAGTGCTTTGGGCACAAAAAAAATATATATAAATAAAATAAAAAAAAATTGAGAGTAATATGGTTTATAATTGACTGAGCATCATTAAGCATCACAAAACAAATAAACAAACAAATACAAAGCAGAAAAAAATTCTTAGCAAATGCACTTGACGCCTCTGGCTTAAGTGCCTCTTCTTGCACATTTACACACAGTGGTAATGGGAGGAGGAAAAAAACAACAAAAATGGAAAAACAACATAACAGAGTCTTGCACATCCATAAAACAGATCTGGGAGTGTAACGCCAGCAGAGGCCAGAGGAAGCCTGTGCATCTGATTAAAGGGCTGCTGCTCATCACGCAGTTGCAGACGCAGCTGCAGCACACGCATGCTGAGTCACAGCATACGGACCGGGCGCGAGGACGGCGAGGGAGGCCCGGCGCCGATGACACGGAGGAGATAGGAGAGGCGCACGCTGCCGGGATCTCTCACTTTGGTCCAATAATGGAATCTCATTATCCAGAGTGAGAGCTGTCCAGGCAGACCTAATGAAGCCCCACATGGCGGAGGCTGGCCCCCTTCATGCCGAGAACCCGGGAGAGCGGGAAGAGTGAGGAGACCGGGTCGGGACTGACAAAGCGAGAGTGCGGCGGCTGACATCAAATCTATAAGCGGGAGGAGACGTGTCAGAGCAAAATAAATATTAGGAAAATATGGCAACAGACAAAGAGCAAGGGGGCACCGAGGGGCAAAGAGATGGGACAGGGTGAGCGGGAGGATATGAGAATCAATCGGAAGATAAATGATGCAGCAACTCCCTCTGGACGACGCGGTGCTGAAAAAGATACTAGAAAAGCATATGGACACATGTTAACATCCAGGCTTTTAGTGCTAATTGACAGGCGGCTCCTTGGGGTTGCCACCCACCCTCTGACAAGAAAGTGGTGATGTTCTGCTTCTTCTTTTTTCTCCCTCTTTTCTTCTTACCTTTTTCTTTTTCCGAGCATGTTTCATAGGTCAGTCTCCGTGCGCTAATTGGCTACCGGGGCCGACGGGCCAAGCGGTCCCGCTGTCGGTCCCCGGAGTGCTGTCAACCCCGCCGCTGCCTACGCTCGCAGTTAGCCTCGCTCGCCGGTGGGAAGGTGCATGGCAGCTGCCAGAGAAAACAGCGGCTGCAGCCTCCATGGGGACACATGGGGGGGGGGGCCCCTCAGAGCGCGCTGGCCCCGGCTTTCAGCCAACGCTACTAAAAATACCTGCCGATAACCACTGTAGAGGCCTCGCGCTGCAGACGCCGTCTCCTTTCACTCGACAGCGGATCACGCTGGGATGGTGCAGCTGACCCCGATTTCAGAAACATATAAGATCAACCCGTATGGCTGTATAAACCTATAAACTGGATGACACCAGACACGTTTCCGACGTTGGAGAATATCCAGTTCCTCTCTACGTATTTCGACTGACTTCCTACTCAGCTTTGTAAAAGAATCTACCTGGCTGTGCTTGGTCGTACATGGCTGCTGTCCCAATACAACAGACAGGGCCAGACTGATTCATAAGGGGGGGGTCCTGGTCCCTGCTCCTTCTGGAGTATTAGTAATCAGTTTCATCGTAACCTTAGTCTTAGGAGATGCCTGATGATCCCGGATATTTATCTTAAATATGATAAATCATCTTTTCAAAATATCTGATGTCAGGAACTATTAGAATCTGATTGAAAAAATCTATATAAGAAAATATCTTTATTCTGATAATATCATGATATCATGAAAATAATTTCCTCCAACAATATATTATGAGATTTCTAGTTCTTCTTATAATGACTTAATTCTCATTATATTACTTTTTTTTCTAAAAACATTACATCTTAATTGGCCCTGACTCTTTGTTTTACCTGCTACACACCACAGGGGTTGTGATTTGTTTTAGTTTTCTTTCCATTTCTTCCGACTTCCGAGCAGCCTTTGGGTTACAGTTGTCAAACCGTGCAGCAGAAAATCCCTGCGAGGTGCTTTTCATATTATAGTGAATTTATGGCTATCTGTAAGCCAGGAAAAAAAAAAACAAACAAAAAAACCAACCGAAATCTTAAACTTGAGAGTATTTTTTGTGAAATCGCCAGTGGTAATATTACATATACATGACTTGTAGTAAATAGGCTACAAGATTACAAAAAAAAAGCGTCTACCTGCAGAACAAACTCCTGGAGCACTGACAGCGACGTAGCCAATAATTAGGGAAAAGAAGGGATCGATTGATGCATTGCCGTGTCCGTCCTTCCCGGATCCCTCGCAGGAATTTTTACAGAATGCAGCGAGAGAACTGTCACTGAGTTGCTAAACGGGCTGATGCGTCTGAAATGCGTTAACGGGGATTTGAAAGGAACCTTGTGATGCTGTGGTCTTATTTTTAATCACACCTCACTGCGGCTGATAGTCATAATTCTAAAAACAAACAAGCAAACAAGAAAAATCCACTATCTGGGCCAACTTCGTCCATCATAATCCCCAGTGGGAAAATGTCTCCAGCTCAAAGCTCGTCTTGCTTCTCTAATATCAATTTATAGTGCTGCCTCCCCCTCCAAATCAAAAACTGTCACACCAAAGTCGTTATCAAAAAAGAAGAGATGCGAGAGCATTAACCATAACCAAAGTGCTTTTGTCCCATAAACGTAACAGACGAGACCGTGGACGTGAACCACTCTGGGTTTTCAGACGCCTGCAATCTACCTCAACCACATTACAATAAAAATAATAAGAGTAATAATAATAATAATAATAATAACAGTGCATCATTCATTCCTTCATTCATTGAAAAAAAAAATAATAATGTTGCTACCACAACTGGGAAAACAGCGTATTAGTTTATGATTGGATTTAAGAGAAGTTTTAACAGAAGAAAAAAAAAGAGAGTTTCTTATGTTGATTTTACCGAAAAGACAGCAACGCAAACTCAAAGCCGGTGAGCCCCCCGGGGGCAGGGACACCGGGATGGATACACCCAAAGCAACACACGCGAAAAACGCTCCGATGACATACGATTCCACACAGAGGATAAAATGCACAGGCGCCGGGCCCTAGACTTTAACGGAGTGTAAGTGGCACTTGAATTCCCACAGAGCCGCCCACCCACGCCCCACCCCGAATGGCCAGCTGGGAAAAAACAGAAAAAGCAGCGCCTCAGCTGACCTCTGGGGGGGTCTGTGAAGAATCCCTCTGCATTAGCTCGTCTCATCGGCGGCTAGTACCGTGACTTCAGCCCGCTACCATCCCGTGCATCGACGCCTACTTCAGCACTGCCGCACACTTATTGGGAGGATTTTGTGCCTGAAAGGAATATTAGTTACTGTGCTGGCTGAACGGAACGTTAATATGGTGTCAATAATTCTACATTTACTACAGTGAGTGCCCCACTTAAGTAATATACTGTATTCATGAATGAGCACCCGAGTTCTTGTATGATTTACACTGCCATTTCCCGAGCCAAATTAAATAATCACTACCCGGTTTTATGTCCCTGGCCTCGCCATAACAATATCCCAGTCTCGTTTTTGAAAGGCCTAATATCGGTCTTTGGCATTCGTCCGCTTCCGACGTGACGGCTTGACTGTTTGAGGGTGCACATCCAAGGCGCCCGAGAAAAAACAAAACTCATAGCCTGAGGCTTAGTGCTGCACCCAGTCAATGAATGCAAAGTTTTTCATGACACAAACGGCGCGTTATGCTAATACGGTGAACAAAAAGAAAAACTTTAATCATTTCTCCCCTCTATTTGATAAATTATGAGTCTACGCCACCATTAAATTTGATATAAAGCTACATTAACTTATGTCCACATCTGTGTTTTAATCACACTATAGAGATGGATGGGGGGTTATCTGTGTGACAGGGGCGATTTTCTATACAGCTGCGGAGCCCTTGCTCTGAATAAGAGGTAATTTTATCCCGGTGTCAGCACTTTTTCAAAGCCTGATTGCTCGGGAATAATGGCCACTTTGGCAACTGTCAGTTTTCCTCTAGGGCAAATTGGTGCGGGGCCTGACGCCGTGGGATTCGCTGAAGCCGTCGTTTCCTGGGCTCCTATTTCAATCAGGGCCACCTTGGCTTACCTCATTACAAAAGGGCAGCAGACAGCTCCACGGCGCCCGCTTACTGAATCCGCCTCCCCGCGATTTCCCAGCTTTGATTTCTGCTCTAAATGAAAGAGCGAGGCAGCGCGCTCCTGTCCCATTTTTCGATGTGCTTGGCCCCGAGTCTTAAAATCGCCATCTGATAAAATCTTAAAAAAAAAACAAACAAAAAAACCTCTCCCTGATCAATATCCTCCAACTGACTTTGGACCCCCCCGTAAAAATAAAGTGCAACTTTCTTAATTCTCTGAAAAAGTGGGATCAACTCGCCACAGTGACAGCTTTAACTCGGAGAATGGAAAGTGAAGTCTGGGAGGCTTAATGCGAGACTAAGTGACTTGATGAAAAGGATGTTCACACTCAGAGACTTTCTGCAGTGTTTCATTCACAAGAAGAAAGACACTTTCTGATTTTTTTGTTGTGGTGTGTCACTAATGAAAGCAATTTCTTTAGAAAGAGCTGCAAGGAGGCTCTCAGGCTCATTCTACAAAAAATAAATAAATAAAAAAAATCTCTGGAAGGCATGACTTCAAATTATTATTGAATAAATAAATTCTCAGTGTGCCCTCCAGCCCAATGTGTATGCATTACACCAAAGGTCATTTCTGCTGTTAATACTTGGGGGCACAAGTACCAGTAAGCCTTAGGCCTTAGCTGAAGACTATTGTTCATTAGAGGCTTAGCTCGTTCTTTCTCCAACTCCCCATCACTGCCTGTTCCAGACTTGGCTTCGTATTATGTGAGCCACCCTGCAGAGAGACAAAGGTTGGTGAAGTGACTGGAAACCGGAGACACTTTTTTTTTTTTTTCCCTCCTTCCCCCCCTCCCTAAGGAGCCGACGGACCAAATCGGGGCTGAAAGAACAGTAGACGTTGGACTATTGCCCCGGTTGACACAAAAACGACTCAACTGTGACGCCCATGTTACCGTCCCTCTTGGATGAGATGGAGAAGATGAGGCTATCGTTTGCTTTATCTACACGAACCTGATAAGCAGATAAAGCGCATGGGGGTTGGATGCCGCCCGTTCATTTTCCATCCAACCTTCGTGTGTCGAGTCCAGCCCCCCCCCCCCCCCCCAAGTACCCTGTATGACATGCATAACAAGCACTTTTATGACCATTATTATTCCAGGTGGGGCCGACGGGACCCTGACACCAGCAAAAGCTCTAAAAATCGGCCGTGTGCCGGCGGAGCTGCATCGCTACCTCCTTGCTATTTAAAGTCTAAGAACGGTCCGCGGTGAGATAGTTAAAAATCTGCCTGGGTATTTAATGGCAGCTCCATAGTTGATTGTTCATTAATGCTCCTCACATCATATAAGATTTAATCCTTCACTGAAACACTGTGTAGTGGTGTTTAATTGACTTTTATGGCGTGTGCGTCTCCAGACAGTCCAACCTTGAAATTACAGATCGGAAAATGCAGCCTTGAACAAGCCGAGTGGAAGGCTATGTAAATGAAGTCAAATTTCAGAGCTTTGCAATCCCCAGCCTTGACTTGTGCTCTTGCTGCTGAAATGACTGTACCTCCTGTGCATTTGAAACTGTGCAGCGATTTAGAAACACCTGTGTGGTTTCTGATCTCCATATTAACCTCAGCAAATACTCAGATGCTCTTCTTTCAACTGGTTTTTACCTCCAATAATAATAAAAAAAATAAAAGTAGTTCGGAAGAAAAAGTGTTGACAGCGAGGTCTGTGGGTTTCCCAGAGTAATGGGGGCATTGGTTTAAACCCCCGGGCACCGAGGCCAGTTCCAGGTCCGCTGAATCATGAATGTTTACACAGTTCTCCGCTGAGCGTTTCACTTCTGGCTTTGCATTGCCACCGCTCTCACATACGTAACCCTGCGTCGCCGCATTGTTGCTCGGTAATTAGGTTTCACTGGCTAATTACGGCCCGCATCCTTGACAGCATAGACAAAGTGGTGAGGCACAAAGCCGCGGCCCCTTTTGAGAGAGACCAACTTTCTCTTTAATGACACGGGGATAAAGTCCCTCTCTCTAACCGGACTAAATGCAACGGATGCAGGATTATGTCGGCCCTGTGAGTCCATGCTCAAACAAAAGGGAAGCTTTTTTCGTGCCATTAAATGTCACATCTGCGCCCGATAATCCTGTTTGTCCAGTACATGTCACATCATTCTTGCCGGTGCTGTGCACTCACTCCTGGAGATGTCCAAGCCCAACACATACTGGAAAGCATCCTCAAATCTATTGCATTCGAAGGGTCAATACTTAAATATACAAAATCTTTATGATATTGCTATTTATTTATCTACTTGTTTTATTTCTTTTTTTTATCTTCAGCCCATGTTCCCGTTAAACTTACCTAACTTTGCTTTCTTTTACTTCACGTTGCATTTCACTGCCTCTCTCGGAAAAAAGAAAAAAAACTTTTGCCGGCCCCCTCGGGAGGCGGTGCGAACTTGTTAGACCTAGTAACAGACGCCTCTTACATTTCGCTCGGTGTCCTCTTGTTAGCCTGTACCCAGCCGACCACCGACACGGGTCTATGACACAGCAATGCCCCTCACTCAGAACTCCCTTTCTCATTGATTTCTTGGTTGTATGGTGGACTTTGATTACTAATATACTGTAAGCAAGCGCGTGACTGGCCGATCGTTACTCCAACTTCTAGCTTAGGTTACAAAGACCCTGCTGTAACTACATCCCTGCAACGCTCATCGAGTTTGTAACATTAGATGGTTGTAAAGTCGGTTATTAAAAATGAAATCGTATCGACGGAGCTGCAGAGCTACAGTGAAGCAGGAAATGGACACTGTCAGGTTCTACATTGACAGGAAAAGTTTTTGCAGGAAAAAAAAAATCGTTAATGGCGTTTATTGACCTCGGATCTGTTAAACTAATACAAAAAAGGCGCAATGAAAGATATTCAGTGTAGGATTTACAGACTATCCCTCGCTGTGGATAAGAAGTGGTGGAAAACCTAATATCCAATGCTGCAGAGGGTAATCTTTACAGATTCACATTCATTTTAAAGGTGCAAAAAAAAAAAAAACATTTCTTTTACGAAGTCCTCGAATCTCACTTAAGAATAGGAAGAGCTACACCGTTTCCTGTGCTTCTTTGAGTTTCTGAAATTTTATTTCATCCCTCCGTAACCCGCACTCAGAAGCTGTATTAAAAAGAAAAAATTTCTAGTTCCTAGAAGAAGAGAATGAGATTTTAAAAAAAAAATAAATTAAAAAAATCATGCAGGTCTATCGTTTTACATCTACATAGGTGCACTATACTGCATGGAGTACATACAGATAAACAGCTAGATAGCTCTGAACCTAGCCTGTAGATAAAGGGGAAGGCTACAGTATATGCACGAAAACAACAGCGAGGTCTCAGATACGTGTTCGTATGAGCAAAGTAAAACCTGTTGGGAAATGCACGGTCAGTATATGCACTACTCAACAGTCGGCAAACAGCGGTATTTCAGTAGGAAACGCCTGATTATCATATTGTGCTCTGATTAATGTTGAAAAAGATAGTATGCGAAAATTAAAATAAGAATAAAAAGAAAGGCCAGATAGCAGAATAATCCCTCACTATCCTTGTCAGCAAGAGACTGATACCTTTGATACCAAGGGAACTGAAGGCTATTCTGCTTTATTTTTCTTTTTGCTTGTATAGATAGCTCTACCTTGAAAGATTAAATCAATTTCATCAATGAAGAAGTTTAGTATTCTATACTGGACAGTGAAACAAAGTCAAAAATATAACCTTTGCCTCAGCGTCCTTGAATCAACTCTCCGTTATTCTCGGTTTTCTTATTACGAGTTTGGGGTTGAGGGGCTCGCTCAGTGTCGGATCGTATGCGCAAGCTGTTATTCTTTCGAGCGTCGCATTGTTTCCTGCACTAACAGTGCGTCAGGAGAAGGAATGGTGGCAGTCACACAATAGCCTTGTCCCCCCTCCACTGCGGCACATGCCAGGATGTTCTTTAAACTGAGTCATTCCCTTTGTCGTGTTTTATTTATTTATTTTTTTTTTTATTTATTTTTGTTTTCACTTACAATTTAATACACAAGATTACTGATATCACAGGCATGAGAAAACAATTTCATTTGGAACGAGGACAAGACCATTGATGCACAACAGTCAGAGAAGATAACAGACTGCTGAAAGTAAAATTTCATTTTCAGATTAGAGACAAGCTGTGCAAAGGGCCTCTGTAAAAAGCTGTCTCGCCAGATGCCTTTTTGGGCAAATCCTTGATTTGATTAGCTTTTAAATGCTGTTTAAAAAGCCTCTACTGCACAGAACACAATTAGGTTTTCAAATGGTGAGCTAGTGATCCCCTCTACAGCTTGATATCCACAGGCTTATCTCCCCGTTTATTGCGGTATAGTGGAAAAATATTACTGTAATTATACTGTAAATAGAGACCATAATTAGACAGGGGGGCGGCCCCTCTAATGTGCAATCTGAATCAGCCTCGGAAAACAGCGGATGGGCCGGTGAAGGTGAGCGGGAATATCAGGAGATGTGTTAAGGCCCCGAAAAAGACAGAGGAGAGGGGCACCGAGCAGAGGGGCAAGGCAAGAGAGTCATTAAAGGGAATACACAAATAGACCCTAAAATGAATAAATGCACCGAGTCACTCTCAAGACACGCAACATTAAAGCATAAAGTGTGGCTTCCTACTAAAGCTAACTTCATTAAGATCACAACAAGAAGATCTGAAGCCATGGGGCACTCTCATGAGAGGAGAGGGTCTTCAAATGCACAGAAAACTACCAGAGTTGATTTTTCTCTTTTTTCTTTTTTTATTTTTTAATATCAAAAAGAAGAAGAAGAAGAAGAAGAAGAAAAAAGAATCAGATGAATGTGAGTTACATTTAAGTGTCTTGTGATCTGACGCGGCTTTGCTTAACTTCGGATCTGTTTCGCGTCACTCTGGCGACTCGGTTCGGTTTTTAGGGGGAAGAGCGGTGACGGGTAAAAGCGAGACGGAAGGAGTTTTGGTGGGAGGACAGGATGCCAGCCACCGTTTTCCCATTTCAACGCGAAAACGTCAATCCAGTGCGAGGTATCTCAACGGCCGTTACTGACGGGATCATCGCCAGGTATCAAACAGGATGTTACCCCAGAACACCGGTGACCCCTGTTCTTTTCCCTGGTGGCACCAGCAGGCCAATAAAATTCCAAAAGCCCTTTCAAAGAGTATTTTGCTGCGAAGCACCGTGCTCCCCAGAGGATGGACCCTTTCCATTTTTGACAGTTTGTTTTTTTCCTTTCAGTGGCAAACTCAGGAAAAAGGTCATATTTTTAAGCCTAATTACTCAATAAATTATAAAATCATCTGTATAATTATTATGATATCCAGTATTTTTTACATTCTTAGATGTTCATCGTCCTAAACTATGTTTATTCCTTGGTAAAAATATTTTGATGTCAATTTAAATATATCAAAGTTAAAGATTTTGGCATTTGTTGTAAGGCCTATTCCAAAATTCATCTCCTCAGCACAACCAGACCAGATTACATCTGGCATGTTTACTTTGCAGCTCCATGAGAGATTGTTTCTGCAATGTTCACAGCTCTTATTAGTCTGCTTCTGTCTCTCTTTTTTTTTTTTTTCCCCCGACAGAGAACGAAACACCTAGAATAGGGCGCTTTTTTGATGGTTTGTCTGCAGACAGACAAGGCAAATTGGACGGAATCGGGGGAGTTTCGCTCTCCCTCTCGGCGTCTGAAAAACGAATGCAGCACTTGTCACGCGCTCCTGCCACGGCTACTTAAAAACGACTGATTAACGTCCCTCGCAGACAGACACGGCGAAGCTAGAACAGGGAAAACTGTCCCACGGAGTCAGATATTACCTTCACCTTTTTTGCCTACATGATGAAGTCATAGCTACTTTTAGAAATCCCTCCTGTTTTTGTTGTTGTTTGTTGTTTTTTTTTTCCTCTGTCTTCCCACCAAACACTTCATCTCTGCCTAGCAGAGAGGAGACAGCCTGATACACTGCCTCACTGGAGATAACAAAGTTAGCTATAAATGCTCGTCTTCAGTCATGTCAACTTCCTTCTGGTCGTCCCTTCCCCATCAACCCTCAACCCCCCCCCCCCCCTTTTCCTCTTCCTTCTCAAGCATTTACCAAGCAACACATGCAGAGACACACGCCGGCGGGCAAATATTACCTGTTAGCACTTGCACTCTGTGATTTGTTTGTCTCAGCTGAGAAGGTTAGTGATCAACATAATGCGCGGGGGTAAAACATGCTCCAATTAAGGCTACCTCAATCTGCCTTTTCTTCTGGGAGTCTTAATGAATGCAGGCATAGGAGGAGCCGTCACTGGCCTGCCTGCAGGCTCCATCATGTCAAGTAATGCCGAACCCTTGTCAGAATTAAGGGGGCAAGACACTGCCACTCAGCTGGAAAGAGGTGAAGGTCTGAGATATATGAGAAAGTTGGATGATGGGGGAGGGGGGGGGGGGGCTAAACTAAATTGCCGAGCTCTATTCATTACCACCCCCGCTGTCCGGGTTTACATTCACGCTGGCTCCCTCAAAGAAATTTGACATGTGCAGGAGAAAAATGAATCTGATTCACAGACGCTGTAAGAACATTTGAAAGACGGCTGTCGGGTGGAGAGGTGCTGTACGGGTTCATAAAAAGTTCGCCGCCGTGCCACGTAGAGCCGGATGAGTTTAAAAAACAGGCATATGAGGAGCGCCGCTTCGTCCCGTCTCAGAGGAAGTTTTTTTCCCTCTCTAGACTTGGGGGAATTTTTTTTTTTTGGGGGGGGTGTCAAAGGGACTGGTGGCCAGGTGGCCAGGTGGCCAGGTGGCCGGGAAACATGATGGTAACAGGAACGGGGGCCGTTTGGACAACCTTGTGAAATCCAGTTGGCGCCCCTCCGTTTCAGGATATGCTTGGTGATGCTACACCTGTTAACAAGATGATGACATTAGTTCAAGACTCACGAAACCCCCTTTACCTTATCCTCGCATAGGGGTTATACAATGACACTGTGACAGGCCACAGGTTCCTCTTTTTCTCTAGGACTGCAGAAATGACTGCATGATGGGCAGAGCGTGAAGTATAAATGCCTGTAAACGCTGAGAAAATGTGACATTTATGGCATGATCACAACAAAACAAAGTTTGATATTCCCAGATAACACCATAATTAAACCCTTATCTCTGGCTAACAGGCTTTCAAAAGTACAAGTGAGGACCTTGATGAGATAATTAAGAGATTACAAGATAACAACTTGATATCTCCAAATAACAAGAAAATTTAGTTGAGTTCTTGAGATAACATTCCTAAAATAATTGGCAGCCATGGTCGGCGGTATGTTTGCTTTCTCTTGACCAACGCGACAGGGGCTAAACAGGTACTTTTCCTGCAGCGGTCTGAGGCAAACAAAAGTGCGACTGCTGGTGCTGGCACCGTTGCCATATTGTCAAATATGCTAATATTACACGGAGTTGGGTAACTGAGAAAATCCACCGCACTGTAGGAATGAGCGATAAACCGGCGCGGCAGACCTTTTGTTGCCCTCGGCCCATTGCTGCCACACTCAACAGGGAAGCCATTTTCAATTGGACACAGGCGTTCTGGGGACATTGTTGGTCGTCCCCATCCATTTCTCCACAGCTCCGTCAATGGCAGGCTTGTGAAGTGAGGCTCTGTGTCCCTGTGGGAAGCCGGGAGTAGAATTTCCACTGAAGTTTCCTTGGTAACAAAGCAGTTGAGCCCCAAGCTCTTACAGTACATTCCCATTTGCACTTTGCAAAGGTGAAGGTACAGGATTTGGCTTGACAGTAGGGAGTCACTTGGGGCCTAGGCTATATGAAGCAATTTTGACAGATCAGCAGTTGAGCCATGAAAGGGGAGGCTTGTCTGGCTGAGACATGCTGCTTCAAAAACAACCCAAACCCCATGGTTTTCTTCTGAGAACATTATCCACATCTACCTAATTACTCAAGTACGGTAACACCAGTACCTGGCTTTCAATTATTGGTATTCAAAAGTCAAACCCTTGAAAAAGTGTCTCGCTGTTGGTGAGGTCATGAATCTGATCCGAATACCCCTGGTTTCTTCTGGGTTACATGCAAAAGGAAAACTGTCGAGCCTGAGCAATTTAGTCACAGCAATAGCTTGCCAAGTATCCATATGAACTAACAAAACACATGGATTACAAATATATGAATAATTAACACCACAGATCAATGCTCTCTCTCCTCCACCCAGATCGTTCAATGGTCAAGCGGATTAGGGACGAGGTGAAAGCCGTGGTTTCACCGCGTCCGTGCACGTTGATTGCCGGGGCTGTTCTTTTTTTCTTCCTGTCTCCAGTGATACGGTGGGAGTGAAACGACATCAGTAAGAGAACGCTTAGCGCCATCGCACCACTTGGCAGGGGGCGAGATTACTTATGTCTCTTTTAGAGGCAGATGTGAACGCATCACATCGAGCAGAAAAGAGGCGTCTTACGATGTGATTTGAACCTTTCTCCAGTGCCTCTCGGATGCATTCACACTTGGCTATTTTAAGACAGGAAGGCTATCGGATCTGCCCGATACGCATGCAGTGACTAATTGTGACTGAAGTCATTAAGACTCCATTTCCACTCGGTATTAACATTACATGTTATCTGGATAATGAAATCTAATCAAGGACCTTTGCATTTAACGCCGGGTATTAATAAGAGTCCCCGTTCTCTCAAATCCTCCCGCGTCGTGATTGGATCTCAACACGCTACTTAGGCGGGCAGAGCTGCTGGACTTGACAACAGAAAATAGTGCCTCCAGTCAAATGAAGTAATGAGCCATACTCTCGCAACGTTCCTACAACATGAAAGGTGTAGGTCATGGGACGGACGACGGCCGAATACATCTGTAAGCCGCTTTTCAGGACGTCAGCACAACAAGGGTAATTGTTCTTAATTATAATAGCAGGAGGATAATTAGTTCCGTCAGCTGACCCTTTGTCTTGCGAGTCCCAGGGGGAGCCACGGACTTTGAAGCCGCCCTTCTACGCAGCGAGAAGAGATGGGATTCGGTGACCGTTCGACATGTTGGGCAGATATGTCTCTTAAGGATGCCGCCACGTTGTACGCAGAGATGCGATCAGACGCGAGCCCGACCACCTCCAGATGTGCTCTGACAGATCTAAAAAGGCATCGCAACTGCAGCACTTTCTGGGCGCTATTACAGCTCGCATTAACAGGTGTTTTGTCTTATCCAGGGAAGATACCCGGACACAAATTTGACAGTCAATACCACATGGGATCAGGGTCAATACATCACAGCAAAGACAGAAAACCAAAAGCCCGAGGCCTCGGGGCTGCTTTTTGTGCTTCTTTTGTGCCTCCAGTCGTTTTGACCATGATTCAAAACCAGCGGAGGCTGTGATTAGCATATCACTGGCCACAGTCTGCACTTGGCCCTGTCGACGCCAAAGCCTCGGCTCTGAAAGGGGGAAATCAGCAAAGTCGCTACCGCCCCATAAGACACATGATCATAATGTATCTGCGAGCGTTAGATAAGTTGCTGATAGGCATCTGTCCTGGCAATTTGTAGAAGGAGATAAGCCCTACTGATGTCGCCCCTTCTATCGGTTTTTCTATAGGAGGTATTAAATATCTCTTATCAACTGTTTATTTGCTTCTTATTCATTTCCTTATTCAAATGCTATAAAACACAGCTGAGGTATGTGTCCCCCCCCCAAAGGCGACCGCACACTTTTTCTTTGATCCGTCAACGACCCGAAGCATCCGCGCACGAGAGCCAACATGCTTCGCCTCAGAAGTTCGCCATCCCCCGAGAGAACTAATGTTGTCCTTACTAATCGAGGTGTTTGGGAAATGGCGCGGGCGGAGGAGCGTGGTTAAAAATGGAGCCGGCAGCGCGGCTCCCCTGGGCCGCGCTACAAGCCAACCGCGGAAGGAAAATCCCGAGACTTGGGCACATACCAGGAATTAGGTGGCTAGTTTGACCGAGACAGGTTGTTTTTTTTTTTTTTTGTTACAGTGCACAGCTTTTAAGCTTCTGTTTTGATCAGGCGCTTAATGCTGGCTTGTTGTGACAAACTAACCCGGCCCCCTTCGTGGAGAAAGCAGGTGTAACGATGGCATATTAAATCTGACGACGTAGAACTTGGTGCTGATGACAAGGTGATTTTCTTGCTAAGAATGAAAATATTGCTAATTTCGGTTCCGAACACAGACACAGACACACACACACACACGTACAGACACACTTATGGATTTTCAGATTACCGTGTTATCATAATATTTTCCTTTTAGAAAATTTGCACATACAGCATTATCTGACATAATCAGGTCAATGCAATGTGATTTTAAGACGTGTTAATGCATTAATAATTCAGAAATTAATTCAGCGTTTCTTTCACGAGTCTTTTGTTAGATTGCCATTATTCTTCACAACACTAGAGAATAACTAAATTATATTCAGTTGTTCCCCCTCAAAAGAAGCTGAATTCCTTTCATTTCAAAATAATAGTCATTAAGTGTTACCATAATCAATCCAAGCACTATTAATGAAACGGTAGCTGATTAACAGAGTAAAGCACAATGTTCCGCACCCTGAATACTTCTTATTAACTTGTTTGTCTTATGCAAGCTGCCGTTTCGTGCCTAGGTGGCATTTTAATAGAGCAGCACATGTTAAAGCGAATATAAATAATTGAAAAATGCATACGCGCACATACGGCACAGGAAAACGAGCGATAGGAGCGGAGCAGGGAATCTGGGTCATGGATTTGACACTCGCCCCGCTTTCTTCTGGATGACATTCAAGTCTGTTTGTGGTGATGCGGGCTGCGTGGGAGGAGGCGTGACGTCTTAATTCCCTGATCTCGACATTAGGGAGGTATCCAGAACCAAGATCTAAAAAGTCATCAGTTAATCCAGGAGGGAATTGGGACTGGGGAGAGCCTTTCTAACCAGATTCCTGTTTCCTGTTTTTTCCCAGCATTATCCGCAAATTTATATGTACGTTCCTGTTGGCAGCACTTCTGTTAATAGCAATCAAAGGCAGAAAGTGGGAGCTCTAAATTCAGTTTGAATCCTATATAAGGTGATCTGTACCGGGGAACAGAAATCTTTGGCTCATTAATTCTCTTTATCATTTGGCCTTTGCATGCGTAGTGAGGTAGTAGGGCATCTGGAATATGAATTCCTGTAAACCTCCAATAGGGTTTATATATCATTATTATGTAATGATGACTATTCTTTGCGAGAACCATCCAGGTTACTTTTTTTTTTTTCCCATCAACGTAATTGTAAAACCACTTTAACAAATGTAGTTGAAATCAGAAAAATGACCGTAAAAAAAACATTTTCATTAGTTTTCCTGAAATATCAACTAGTCGGAACTAAACCATATTTTCTTGTTTCGTTTTGGCAACTGAAGGAACTTCAGGCTAGGGAAAGATTGGTGGGGGGAAAAAAAAAATCTGCATTGAACATGATCCAGGCAGGAATTATGGTTCCTTCGAAAACATTTTTGACAGTATAATAGCAGAATAATTTTTAGGCGACAACGTTGTGGTAAAAACATATTATAGTTATTATATCCTCGAATTTTTATGCTGCTTTCTGACTCCCACACTTCCGTCGTTTCATTATTGTCCGATTCCTTTAAACGACGGTAAAGACAGTAAAGAAACTTGCTAACAAATGCAAGGGCAGGAGGCCGATTATGTGTGTAAGGTCTATTCAGACTTTGGAACGTAGAGTCATTAAGGTTGTGTTTTTTTCGTCATATGGAGAATGGAATGATCCCGCTGTAAATATTATAGACGGGGTCAAGGGTGTCGGCTAATTTAACTCTGAGAACCTTATTGTCCAGCACAGAAAAGTTGGGCTTGAGTTAGAGGACACGAAGTACTTTATATAATTTATCGGTTCACCAGTGACGTTTAGTTTTATCCTTTGTCAGGAACATGGACAGGAAAAAAAAAAAAAAAGAAATTTTGATGGAGAAAGCGGAATCTGTGGCCATTACGAATCCTTTCCTGAGTAATTCCTAATTGTGTGTCCGAGAACACGAAACAAGCCGGCATTTAATTCTTCACCGCTTATGAGGGAGCATGCTCTGTTCCTTTGGTGATGTCCCCAAGGAGAGGGAAGAGCCACATTCCTGTATAACTCGTCAATTTCCCGCAACTTCCTAGCTTAAAAAAAAATAGATAAATTAAGATTTTAAATCAATCGTGCCACTAACATCTATTGTCATGTGCAAACATAGCTGGGTTACATAAGTTACACCGTCAGCCGTGATGGACGTCGTGCGAGCTGGCAAAGCCGGTTTCTTGATTGTCATCTAGGGTATTTTTGTTTGTGTTTTGTTTGTTATTTTCTGCTCTCGAGTATTTATGCCCAATATTTACTTTGAGCTTGGATCTGAAAAGTACACACTGCTTTTACGATAAAATAAAAAAAATGGTTTACGTGGGTAAAATATGCTTGACACCTACGTACCTCCATATACTGCATGTACGGAGTCCCCTATGTCTAGCTCATATTATGTATGTTGCTTGTTTGGTTCCATGATGTCTACTTGATTAATACCAGAGCAGAGATTTTTTATTTATTCATTTATGTTGTTGGGCTGCAAGCCGCGCCCGAGCGCTTGCAGGCTGACGAGGACCGCGTGACTAGACCTCGGTCCATGATGCTGCGTTACTGCGTGGAAATCCGGTGGCCGCATGTTCCTTATGTTCCTCATGGAGTCCACAAGTGTTAGCCCCTTCTCACAGATGATATGCTAATGTATGCAGGGAGGCACTCGAAACAGTGAGCAGAGCCTCTGCTCTGCTGTAAATAAGAACATTACGTCATGTTTATGTCTGGAATTTAAGTAGCGGAGATAACAAATCGCATGTTATATGACACAAAAAGAAAAAAAGTCATTGTCAAACTCCAATAAATAAAATCGTCTAAACTAAACCAACAGTGTCTATGAAGTATCCTAGGTTATATATTATTTATATATTATATCATATACTATGTTTTGATTGTAATGTGCACGGTATGAATTATTTACCGTGATATTATGTAATCATTTGGTGTATGGAAAAGTCTAGCGAGGCAGCAAGCAGCACCATGGACAGTGACAGCGAGTCTGTCAAAATAAGAAGAGGAAACAAAGCTGCTTTTGAATTCAGCTTTATTAATAAATCTGCCACTGTACTATGTCTGTACATGCACGAGATGTATCACAACCGATGGGATGCGCTGAAATGTATTGTGAATATACTCTATAATGATCAGTTTTAAGCCTTGATGTAAGCAACCTGCTATCCTACAAAAAAAGCCTAAAAGAAATGTTCTTTTTTCCCACAGATAAACTAAATTATTGCTTGATATAAAAGCACATCTTCGTCATTTCCAAAGGATTTTTCCTTCTGAATATCCACTGTCAACCGAGACCCAATCCCAGCGACGGCATCGGGACCGTTTGCTCGGTTTCAATTAAAAACGACTTACTGCCCTTTCGGAGTAAACGGCAAGCGTGGAAGCAGGAGCAAGGGGAGTGAGAAGGCGAGGCAGCGCGTGGTTACGGGGAGAGGGAAATACATCTGGGCAACCTAGACAACTTAATTAAAACTACGTTGATTACTTTGTCAAACGACGGCAATTTAAAGGCTGAGGGAGGAATCAAAATAAAGGGAGATATAAGGGGCTTGGAACTCGGCTGATTTCCGTTATTGTGTTAGTTTCTCCATGAGTAAACAGCAAGCCACAAAAATTCACTCCCTGTGCTAATTAGCGTTATCTCAAAAGTGATGCGAGGCGGCGATGAGATACGTCACCGCCCCAGGACTCGAGAAAAATCTCTCCAGAAACTTCTGTGCCTCCGGATTTAACGCCGAGATGTTGTGGTTTTTCTTTTGGGTTTTTGTTGTTTTTTTTTTTGGGGGGGGGCATGTTCCCTGAATGGGAACTGGGTTGGCTGAAGTATAAAGGCAATAATGACCCTGTACTGACCTTGAACTAATGTGATCACATCAGCGTTTTAACAGTGTGTCCATGAAAGTACAATATAATAATCTCTTAAGTGGCTATAGGGAAATAAAATATGAAAAAGGAATAAAATAAATTGGGTACTGGTTTGTAAATACAATATTTATAACGATATTATTGCTGAAACAATTAGTTGATTAAAGATAGAAAATCAAACAAAAAACAAGGAGAGAAAAAGAAGGAGATTTTGATAACTGATTGACCTCAGATTTTTATCAAGCAAACCTGGGAGATATTCTCTGATTCCAGCTTCTCTACAGTGAGGATTTTCTTTTCTGTATAATTTCAAAACCAAAACCTAAAAAAAAAAAAAAAGGATATCAAATACTTGCTCTGGGAAACAGATTTCATAGATTAAACTATAAAATGATAAATTGAACAAAAAAAAAAAAAGGTGTATCAATCGACAACGAAAGAGAAACAAGTCTGTTGACTTTCTGGTGCCGTCTCGAAAATCTTTTTAATTCATTCCAAATAAAAAGGGTAAAACAATCCATCGGACGCGACTCAAAGCCATTTCCCGCTGCTCTCAGCTGCATTACACGTTCTAGCTGATACTCAAGGGTTGTCGTTGAAAGCTCCGGTAGAAGCTAGTAAGAGGGCCTTTGGTTGGGATCGTTTGTGGAAAGTGTAAAGACCAAAATCTTCAGCGAGAAGAGAAGAGACAATAAAAAGATAAAAGACAAACAACAACAACGATGATATAGTTTACTATTACGCGCCTTAACAATATCTGTGAATCCCTGGTGTGTGTTAACGATCTCACCGAATCAGAACTGCATTGTCAAGGTGAGAAAGACTCAGAATCATCGTCGAGAAGAGCCAGGCGATAGAAGGAGCCACCAGAGGAGCCGGTACATGAACGGCAGCTTCCCGGGGAAGAGACACCGGCTCGGAGGAAGGGTTCTCCATTTCTTCCCCCCCACACACACACACACACACACACACACACACACACAAACACACACGCACACACACACACACGCACACACACCCCTCCAGCATTTTCAGAGCATGTCGAAGACCCTGAGAGGTTAATTATTTGGTACATGATCTGTTTATTTATTAAACTCAGGCCACGTTCCCACCACTCTTATCTATTCCTTCACAGCATGTCAGGAAGTGGGCTGAATCCTAATAAACGACGTTCCTCTGCTCCTCTGAGCTCGACTATTAAAAGTAATGCGGCAGGTTTTTCGGGAATGAGATATCAACCGTACACAGAGGCGTCCCCCCCGCCCCGCAATCTTCTGTCATCGCGCCAAAAAATAAAATAAAAAACCTTCAGAAGAAGAAGAGAGCCGATCGGAGAGCGTTATTGGTTGATAAAGCAGACGGTTAAGACCAAAAATGCTGTTTGGTGAATGCGAGTCGGGGAACCAGCGAAGGTAACTGGTGAGAACTCAGTGCGGATCACGGGCCCCCGGGTGCTTTGGTTTCACCGTTTACCCAGAGCCGGGACACGCAACCGACAACTCAAGAAAATACAAACAGCGTTCGGCTTCACAACAGCCCCCCCCCAGTGCTATGCATTCAACCTCATCAATGGAGGGGGGGGTTAGGAGTTCTGATCATTTCACGATCCTGGGTTCCGCTTTTAGCTCGAGCGCTGAAACTACAAAAAAAAAAACAAAATCAAAAAGAGAGGAAAAAGAAAAAGAAAAGAAAACGCCGCGTGTGTGGGTGACAAACATAACCTACCTAATGGGGAAATGCTTACCAGATGCACTTTGAACAAAAATAAGAGTTTCCACAAAACGACTGTAAACGCGGCGTCGTCTGGTGCCAAGAACGACTCAAAAAGAAGAAGGAAACTACAAGAACAACACAGCGCCGCCATTGCTATAGATGCCACGAGTGATCTCATGTCAGCCGAGTCCTCCTGGCAATTATCCTCATAATGGATGATTTTGCAGCTCACAATTTATGTTCAATGCCCACATTCATTACCACCGCAGGAAGCGGTGTACCCATTAGTTAGCGGGCTGGAAATTAAGGGTGTGAAGGTCGGGGTGGTGAATGGGTGCGCGGCGTGCCCATTTCTCGCGCCGCCGACTGGAGCCGTCGCACTCCATCACATACCAACAACCACTGTACGATGTTATTAGGAAGACAGAGCACGGTCTGCTTTTCTTTTTTTTCCTGTCAACGCTATATTTCTTTTCATCTTGGCAAATCTCAGAAAGCGACGCTGCGTTCCCTCCTCAATAGCGGCTCCTGCCGAGGGCAAGCGATGCTTTAAAAAAAAATAAAAACAATAAACAACACAAAACAAAAAACAAACTTTAAGATGATCATCAGCAGGCAAGACCTCACTTTTTCGGGGAGGATCGGGGTTAAGATAGCCAAGACCAATCGATTTTGTAAAAAAAAAAAATAAATAAAAAATGCATTGATCAGCCTGATCTTAGGACAAAAGATCAACTCGGGATGTCTGGGAATAAACCAAAAACACCTTCCAACGGTCACACGGCGTCCGCCATCGATTAGTCGTTGGCTATTCTGTGCACTCAGCAGCGATCGGAGCCAACTGTAGCTCCGTCCTGGTAATGAAGCCGTTATTTTTCCCTGTGAGGAAATGCCAAATTTGACTTTTTTTGTTTTTCTTTTTGTTTACTCTGGATTATGTCTCCCTACATCAATCGGCAATCAGCCCCATTTGGGATATACATTAGCGTAGCGTAGAGGACGCCTCGGCCTTGCCCCCCCCCCCATAAGTGATTTCGTCTGCTCGTTCTTCCTGCTGACCGACGTCACGTCACTCTGCCCTCCGGACCCGCTTCCCTCGACCTCCAAACATCCTCCGCTGCACCTGCCGCCGCCGCGCCCCCCGCGACCGCCGCTCACACGTGTAGGGGGAGCCCCCCCCCCACTGCTTTCCTAGATGACGCAATCTAAATGAATTACGATCTGCTACGGAGCCAATCGCTCTGATCTTTTCACCCACTGAAACCACACTGATCGGGGGAGAGCGGCATCAACAACCCCCCCCCCCGGTCATTTTTACTATGTGACGATGCAAACGCCGAACGCGACGCGGGACGAACTGGACAAACGTATCGTGGGGCAAGTTTGAGCACAAGGACTTGATACAGTCAACATGATGTTTTCCTTTAGAAATCTTTTCACATACTACAAAGGCTTTATTTAATTTATTTATTCATTTTCTTTAAATCAACATGTCCACGTGCATCCATATGTTCTTAAACATATAAAACCGTTCAATCTGATTCACGAAGGGACTCTGATGCTCAACTTTTAAACCGATAATCGCGGTAAAGTCCTGCAGATTTGCGGACCGCCTGCTTGTTTTTAGACACCGGGGCCTCAACCCCGTGACTTTATTTGACTGAGGCGAGAAAATAAATAAATAAAAAAATAGAAAAACAACATGGATAAAGAGTATTTTCACCTAAAGGAAATGGAAAATGGAAGCAAAAGCTGTTTTTTAACAAATAGGCTGAGAAGTCAACAGGGATCGTTATACCTAAAGCACTGAAGAGTTGATCTTGACACCTTTAATGGGAGGCGCCGAGCACAGAAATATGTATTATATTTGCTCCGCAAAGCGCTTAAGTGTTAGGAGAGTCGCAGTTAACACCATCATTTATAACGACGAGCTGTGGGGACCCATTAGGCCCCGTCTTGTGTTTGACTTTGTGAGTAGCAGGACATTTAGCGGCGCTTGGGAGACCGAGCAGGTGCTCGAGTGATTATTCCGCTGCCCCTTTAACCGCAAGCCACATTTCTCATGTTAACGCAGAGTCAGACGTGCACGTGCGCGCATGCACACACCCACACACACACACACAAGACACACACAGAAAGCATGCACACAAAGTGAGGCGACAGACCAACCCACCCACAATCAGCGGATGTGATAAGATATTCTGCATGACAGCTGTGGATACAGAGACAAAAAAAGAAGAAGGAGAAAAAAGTGGTGTCTAGGGATCAGGCTAAATGCAGTCTCCTATAAGCACATAATAAATCCTATTGGCTTTAAAAGGCATCTTCTGAAACCGTCTGCAGATACTTCAACTTCAATTTTGACTCGGACCTCGCCGCAGAAACTAAAGGCACCTTCGGTCAAAACACCGTCTCCGGAGTGCGAGTTGAAACGTTGCCCGTTGCAGCAGTAGTAACACTTTATACTACCTCACAAGGTCTTTAAAGGAAAAATCCTCCCTCTGGTGTATTTACACTGTTAGAAGTAAATGTGTGATATTCAGTGCACCCCCCCCAATCCCCCCAAACCCAGTGTAGCTAATCTACTTCTGTTTATAGTTATGTCGCACTATGAATGTCCTCTGGGGTTCATAGATGGAAAAGTCTTTCAAAAAAAAACAAGGATATTCTCTCTGTACAGTCAAAGTTTAGACTGTTAGTAGTTTATCAAGGAATTCAGTGTGAGTGCAGCACCCATGGCAACCCCATCGCAACCGCCACACCGTCACTGTGGATTCCAAGCACCGACGGCGAGCAAAAACACCGCAAAAAAAAAAAACGGAGCCTAAGTGCAAAGGGAAGAGCGATCGCAGGGACCGAGGTGGCTCTCAAGGGCTGGTGCAGATGGCCGGCGCATCCTCATCCGTCTCCTTGTCCACCTTGGGGCGGAGGAACCAGGACACATCTCCAGCACCGTCAGCGGCCAGATGTGTCTGCGGGGTATGATGCGGCCAGATGTGTCTTATAGTCTTATAGTAGGATCTTGTGGTTCCCTCCCTCTCTCTCTCTTTCTCTTACTACAGCTGAAATTTAACTTCATAAGCAGTAACTTATTTCCAACAGGAGAAAAAAAAAACATTCTGGAAAAAAAGAAAAGAAAGAAAAAAAACCAGCTTATCAACACCCACTGGTTTCTTTTTATAGCGAGAAAGATGTCACAGTGGAGAGAGAACACACACAAGCAACAACCTACAATGCAACACGATCCAGACCGAAAAATATAGTTCGGCTCCATGTGCACCGATACCGTTACCGACGACCTTTGGGTTTCGTCAACATCTGAAATTCAGCCGCGGTCAGCGTACTTTCAATTTCAATCCGCGGGGGAACGGCTCAAAGACGAGAGCAACGCCAGGCCAGGGACGCGCAGGCGTGCGGGTGCCGCGAGAACGGCGGCGAATGAGACCCGCGGCTAATAAATCCTGTTGACACTGACACACTGGATGAATTGTCTATTGATTCCACACGCTGAAATGCAGCTGAATTCAACTGGCATCCTAATGAAACCTGTACGTGAGCTATGCAAGAAACCACAAACCCAATCTGCTCTTCCCTTTTTTTTTTTGAGGGGGGGATAATGCAACTTTTTGAAACTGATAATTCAGCCGCAGCGCTTTAACCAGGGGCAAGCGGAGGCGGTAGCGTTTTTGGTTTCTTTAACTTCCCCGACGAGCTCCGTCTACTTGGCCCTTCGCCAGTCGGCGGAGACCGGTCCGAAATCGCACGCCGTCCTCATCCCGGTGCACGGTTCACCGCGGCGAGGCTACAGAAGACAGAATTCCTGGAGGTCGAGCCGGCGCGGGGGCCGCGGCCAGTTGGGGGCTATGCTACAGGTTTTCCCTGACTCCACCATCAAGCGTGGGCATTCGGAACGGGCGTGAACTCTTCAGACGTGTCCTCACCTTTTCCAGTGAAGTGTGCCGTGCCCGTCCGCTGACAGATTAGCAGGCGAGACGGCCTCGCTCCGGAGGCCCCTGACGATCAACCCTCCCCTGAGCAGTATTAAGGGCGTCGGGGCCTCTTCTGTAGCAGTGGGCCGAATCAATTTCAGGCTCACATGAGGGACCGAGGGGCGGAAAGATATGAAACAAGGGGGCGCACGACACCGTCTAAAGCGGCACAGCTTTTTATTTTGTTTTCGTTTTTTTTTCCCGTGTTCCAGGAGGATAAACACTAGACGGTGCTCGACTTGTGAGTGATGCAGACTGCAGTTACCAAAAATCCAGCCGGACTGAAAAGTGCAGCACGTTATCTGCTGCTTTGCATTCTGGTCTATCGGGGCTAAAATTCCATATTCTGTGGGCTCTTCTTCTGTCTGTGTGATTACTTGATTATTGACTGTCTGCTTGTCTTTTGATTCCGAGAGAGTGGCAACAAAACCAAAAACTTTATTATTCCATTTCTGAAGTAGCAGATTCTGTGGTGTTTGTGCAATTTCTGCAGTTTTTACCTTACTCAAGATTTTTTTCTTTTTTTTTATAACCTCCCCCCTCAACTCCACCACAATCGTCTTTCTGTTGTCTGTTCTTAGGTATCAGCTGAATAAGAGAAAAATACGGCGAACCATCAAAGCTCGAAATGGCCTAGAAATGCAAGGCTTGTCTTCTGGTACAAAGCCGTGCTGTCGCTGCGTTCTGGGTGTGTTTGTGCCATACGGCAGGACGATTTGATGCAAACTGTCTGCCATAAGTCACTCGCATTATACAGGCAATCTATTGAATTTCCCCTGGGGACAAAACTGATTCTGAAATCCCATTTAACTCAGTGATAGCTTCGTACCGAAATCAGATGCGCACTGGCTCCCTGGAGAGTTGCACTGTACTACTTCATCTCCCTTCGCGTGCCTCCTCATTGGTTAAGTGTCCCGAATCGGCAACCATGGGGGAAAGGGTGGCAGGGGAGGGGCTATGGGGGGGCGGGGGCTGGGGGGCGGGGGGGCTTTATCTAAACGGCAGCCACTTTTCTTGATGGGCTTGTTTGATTGATCAAAATAATTTAACCGGGGAGACGAGAGCCAATAAATAAAACTAGCAGGGAGCTGTGACGGGGAGCGAGGCAAAGGCTCAATTGTTTTTTACTCTAGTGGTGATGAGCGAGGTCACCGGCGATGATTAAAGTGTGTGTGTTTCCGTGTGTGTGTGTGCGTGTGTTGGTTGGGGGGTGGGGGGTGGGGGGGGCACCCATCATAGCCGCACAGCTGCTTGGGTTTTCTGTTCGCACCTTGATGAGACGCGGGGCCGGGGGCATGAAGAATGGAGTGCCATGCCGCACCTTAATCCCTGATTTACTGCCTTTGGCACTCATTGATTGAAAAGAGCAGCACATTGTGGCTGATCTGCCTAACAAGGAACGGGTAAAGGGGAGATTAAAGAGTGTGTGTGTGTGTCCATTTGTGCGTCTGTGAAGCCGGCCGCCACTTACAGTACACAACCAACTCGTCTAAGTCGCCCAAGTTGTGAGGCAGGCAGCTGCGCTGATAGGAAAGGGGGGGGGGGTGGCGGCAGTGGCGGGGGGGGCGGCGGCAGGAGCTGAGCAAACATGCCAGTGGTTTGTGCTATGCAACATGTTCCCTGCTGAGCTCCTGTTTACACATATAATGACTGTGATACGGACATGCACATTTCCAAAGAGGCTCACCCACGTACCGAGCAGGCATACACTGACACGCACACACACAAATGCACACATGCACACACAAACACACACACACACACACATCCAATTAAGCAGGCAAGCTTGAGATAGGCATGCTTTAAAAGCTCACAATCAGAGAAGACTGACTTAATTAAGACTCCTACATACTGTATCTCTGATGGTATTTCATCTCTTCTAAGATCCCGCCGGCTGCAGCGAGCATCTGAGCTCACCAGGGACCTCGCAACAACTTGCAACACCAGCGCATCATCATCATCTGCTCCACGCTCCTCGACGGAGCCGTGATGAGCTACAGTTGCTGAGCTCCATTTTCCACCAAAACGGCTAAGTGTTTTTTTTTTTGTTTTTTTTGTTTTTTTTGAAGGGGGGGGGGGGGGTTGTTCTAAAAAAAAAAAAAATGTATGACACCCTGTGTGAGTAATTCATAATTGCCTGTTCAGACTTTCAAATGAATACACCACCGCAGGCCGCACCACCGCAGAAAAGGGGGAACCTGAGAGCCGAGAAAGACCCGAAGCCGCAGAGACGTGCTTGAGCCAAGATGCTAATTGGAATCCCCGAACTGGCTCCCCCTGCTCGGGATCTGATTAGAAAGATAAGGAATCTTTGGTCTCGGACTAGAGCTGCTTCGCTCATTCATTCCCTCCGTCCGCGCTTCTTCAACCCAAACACGGATGCACACATGTACACACACACACACGTACGCACACGTACACAAAATCTCTCCAGAGATGAAAATAAAAGCAACCTCCGCTCGGCTTCTACTCCATAATTTGCCTCGTAGCTCTAAATGAAAATGTACGCAGCTCTACGGCAAACACAACAGGACCGACCGAGCGGCTGGCGATGCGACGCCCAGCAGAAGTGTCCCTCGGCACAGGTGCAGACTATAAACGAGGGGAAAAAAAAATATAGAAATAAAAAATACCGAGACCTGAATCGGAAAAAAAAACAAAACAACAACCTGTATTCCAGTGTAAGTGAAATGAAGTGAAAGCTAAATCTGATAGCAGAAAATGGATGAAGCCAAAGCTACACCCCATTAATTCTGTTTTATGGGCAACATGAAGCCTCACTGTTGTATAAGAGCAAGCAACCACAACACTGGTAATCTAAATACTTCTGAAAATCCTTGTCTTTGGTCTTACTGCAATGTTTTCTCAAGGGTGTGGGCTTTAAAAAAAAAAAAAAAAAACAACTTCAGTAACTACTTCACACAGTTTCTGTGAGCTTTAATTATCCTCAGATAAACTACAATGAAATATAAGACGCGTAAGAGTTTCACTAAAATTTCAGAATTAGAGCTTAAATTCGAGAAGAAAGGGACGAGTCTCCTACGATGCACTGTGAATAAAAAATGACTTCCCAGTAAACTTTCTGACGGCGCATTGAAGTCGGGCTGGGAAGAGCCCGGACGAATCGGGAGCGTTCAGAAGACGTTCAAAGACAACATCGCTTTTATGGTATTATATAACAACGCCTTTGATGGAATTAAATAAGAGACTCCTGCGCTGTAGTTCGGTGGACATTCACATAGGGAAACAATGTGGACGAAGGCGCAACTCCGTTCAGATCTACTTCACGGAGCGAGGACGGGGGAAACCCTGGAGTATGGCTCCAGCGGCTGTCAAATACCGATGCGCTGGTGATGTTCGTAATGGTAGTTTTAACTGTTCAACAACTATTTTGAATTTCTCAAGTTTTAAAAAGACAGGCTCATCAATTTATGTCCTCAAGGGACAAAATTGGACAAAATACTGGGCTGGTCGGCTTAAAACAGCCCGTTTGCACTTAGCCAAGAGCAAATGTGGCACGAGAAGCGGTAGAAAACAGGTAATAATTTGACTGATCAAACCACCTCTGGAGGCAGTTTAAGGCAAGAAATCATATGCAAAATATCAGAAGAAAATCTTCTCTAAAAGTGCAAGATGAAATGTCACGTACAAAGACTGCAGATGAGTTCCAATTCATTTTGTTTGAATTTACCTGATGAGAAAATAAACAAAACCGACAACTTCAATTCTAGATGTGTGTTTCTTTAAAAATAGACACGAGAGAACCAAGAGAATCTCACGATTCTCTTTCTCTTCTCTCTACGGTTTTCATGGCAACATGAATATCAGAAATACTATGAACCCTGAGCATTTAAAGGCGAAGCCTTGACAAATTAAAGAAGCAGGCCTGAATTAAAGATAATGAAGGGGGGGGGCAGTAGGTCGCCCTGTGTTAGCGGTGACCAGAGGGGCTCAGTTTGACCCCCCCTCTCCTCCATTAGTAAATTTCTTTGAATAAGACCCTTAACGCTTTAGTGCTCCAGGACCTTCATCCTTGCTGGAAAGCGAGGAGGGACTCAAGTGGAGCTCCACTCTTCTTTGTTAGGAATTCACCGTGTAGGTGAGGTGAGGTTCTGGCCCGACGGCGCCACTGGAGGTAGAGTCAGAAAGTCATGAGACCCCCGAGAGCGAGGCGATGTCCTCCGCTCGGCGGCGTCCACAAGCTGGAGCTCACCCAACGACCTTTTCCTCTACATCCTGTCCATTTTCATCTGCCCCCTCCCTCCTTTTAACACTGTTCAAATTTATGCAGCGAGCGGAGCTGGAGGCGAAGTTGCGCTATAAACAGTGTTTTGACCATTTTTCCTTTTGTTGCAGTTGATCCATACAGTAAACCGGGGGGGGGGCACTGGCGGCGACAGAGCAATACGCCGCAGCTAACAATGGACGACTCATTCTAACAATGTTGATGTCATGTTGAATTATGTGAATACAAAATCGGTCCCCCCCAAACTCATTACTCATTAAAGGCATGAATAAAAAGCGATATCATTAGTGAAACACATGATCACAGAGGGCATGTGACCGAGGTGACATCACATCCATTTCTGTCTGTGCTTGTATCTTATAAACCGGGAGGCGCACTTCGGGGGAACTGGCCCTCAGAGCGCCGACTACACAGAACCGCCGGTCGATGAGGTTCCCGTTTCATCTTCCACGTTTCAACTTCTGAGGCCCCGATGGGGCGGGGGGGTGATATGATAGAAGAATGACTTTGGAGCTTCATGAGACTACAATGAGCGTACGTACGAGTTGCTGAGAAATGAAAATCTGGCGGTACAAAAAAAATAATAGTAATAAATAAATAATGTGGTGGGATAACGTGGTGAAAGCGAGCAACCTCCATCGCGACCGATACCAGATTAGCGGCCACTCTAGTGGTGGGGCTCTAAAAAAGCGGGGGGGGGGGGGGGGGCAATGGCAATCAGCTCCTCTCAGATATCGGACGTGATGCCGTATAAATCAGCCACATTCATTAGCATGGTGAACCGGACCAGACGGCGGCGATCTCCTGACTTCAGAGAAACGTAAACAGCCTTATAGCCTCCGTCTTGTTTTTACATCTGTTTCCTTCGGCCTTTTAAAATAACTCAAATCATGTCGATTCAATGTGATTTTGTCAGTATTTACCTGGTGAAAACCTATATCTTAACCTGAGAACCCATTGCACCGACGGCATATTGCGCCATTTCCAAACTGCCGGCAGAACCATGCACTACCACGGCTTTAATTAGGAGCTTACACAAATCAATTACCGCAACTTTCGTGATTTACGTTGACACCGTCAGAAAGTTTTAATGTCACGTTTTGTTAACCTTTTAGCACAACATCGAGAAACTGTCAACGAAAGGAGCCTTTTTGGCTCCAGGCAATAACCTTTGTGCGGAGGACATAAAATGCATTCTTCACATTCATGTCCGCCCTGTTTGATTTGTGAGAACTGCTCCAGGTTCCGTTACTGGTTCTAGCGAAGAAATGCACAGAAAGGTCAGCGAGCGGCCGTCGCGCTAAACTTCCGAACCTCTCTCTGATTTGGTGAAGTGGATGATAAGTGGATATCTTGACATTTCTGTATTTTTTTCCCCCCGTCACCTCAGTGTGTATCTAAAAAAAAAATAAAATAAAAATATCCTTTGGGTGAGAATTTCCACCCAAATGGAACCGGCCCCGTTTTGCAGTTTACTCCGCTGCCACTCTATGTTTCTTTGTATATCCAGCAAGGGGCTTTTTTTACTGGCCTCCTAGAACAAGACAGTCGTTTACACCTAGGATGTAATCAAAGCAATCACTTTGAAACATCTTCCCTAATTTAATATGCCATAGTTTTAATGGATTTGGTTAAGGAATGATTTAGCATTGATTTTTTTTTTTTCCTTTTTCCACGAGACAGAACACACTTATTCTAGAGAAATGCGGAGAGTTAAGGGGGATCAGCAATCTACGTCCTCGTGCTATGAATCCGTCAATTTGTCATGACGGTTTTTCGTATTCAGACAGTAATAGAGGGAGGCAGGGAGCAGATCATTCACCACTCTGCCACGGCTCAAGGACCGTCTGTTTTTCGAGGACTGAAATAGATTGGGTTCCATCTCGTCTAACACCACACGCAAGCGACTTTAGATCTCGTCCGTGAGGGTTTTGGTTTATTTTCCCTTTTTCTTCTTCTTTGGATCGACAAGCGCCGTCACACATTGGAACGCCCGGCTCAACGGCACGGTCGGGATTCGGAAACCCGCGGCGGAGGCCGCAGTCCTGGGATTTCGCGCACGCTGCTGCCGGTGCGGCCAGTCGAAGCCACAACTGCTCCGCTGGCTTCATCAATAAAATCAGGCCGGGATCAAAAGCTCCCGATACCGCTGATTTGAGAGAATGAGGCTTATTGTGGCGTTTTTGCAGCGTGCGTCGCAAGGAAGCCGGTTCCAGGCAGAGGCCCTGATTAATAATACGTGTGTGACTTGAAGCAAACAACACCCCATCCAGGAGACCGGTTGCGTTGTTTAGCAAATATGCAACAGAGCGTTTCATTATCCGCTGGGAAACTATGTGGGCCAAGGTTTATTTCCTGTCGATATTAATATCGGAAAACAATTATTAGAAAAGCCCGAACCCCCTTTAAAGTGTTTAAGCTCACTAATTCCACAAGGTCTGCACATTTAACTAAGAGTCTATAATTTTCAGTTAATTTGGGAAATCCCACTCTAGTTAGACTCGGGGTCTTGTGACTGTCAGGCCGATAAACAGATGGATCATTGACTTTCACTGGCTGCATTAAAAGTATTTATAACTGCCATTAACTTATAAAGCAGAGTGGTTGTGTCGAACGATACATTGATACTGTCCTTGGAGATTTCCAGGTTAACTGCAATGACTACTAAGTGCTAAATAAATGCTAACTAAAGTGTATTTTATGGGGGTTATGTGGCTCATGGCTCCTTGGCACAGACAGCCTCACCCTCTCACTATCTTTTAGTACTATGCAATTTTTGGCCTCCCTACAACTGGGGGACATTAAACATTTCACGCTTTGTTTAGATTTGAAAGGAGGAGATCCCCCCCCCACACACTGCGGCATGTTCGGGTCATAAAAGCTTTCGCATTACCTTTTCTGGGGAAAGAAAGAAAAAGAAAAGAAAAGAAAGAAAATTCCTCGATTGATGTTTTATTCCAAATCCGGAGAAAGAGATTTAATGGACATGAGCCACGGCAGAGATTACTCTTAAAAAGACAAAGACGAAATTCCACCGAGTGGAAAAAATAGAATAACAACATAAAATAAAAAAAGACATACAGCATTAGGGTTTAATCTAGAAGTGAAGACGTTCGGCATTTGGCAAAGATGAATACGCCAAATTCCCAGGAGAGATGCTCTTTAGGCGTCCAGGAGACGCGGGTTGTACGTGGGTTTGTTACTATTAGCAACCGTTTTAATTCAAAGTGACTTGATTCCACAATGTCCAACCTCTGCGCACACATCTGAACAGACATATTATCGCGTCTCTAGTTTTGTTTTTCTTTCCTTTTTTAAAAGCTCCGGTTGTGATTTCGCCCCTGCCGCGCTCACGCCACCGGCTCCGGCCGGGTGGCCGGTCACTCGGTCCTGGCGCGCCGGCGCTCCAGCGGGGTGTCAGCGCTTCAAAGAGCAGCAATCCATCCAGCCGCATTAAACATACAAAATCAAAACAAATACACAGGGAACTCAATCTGTGCCGCGGAGCTGCCACATTACGTTGTTAAAATGTCAGGGAAGAGGAAACCCGACGTTTCGGTGCGGGGTGAGTGATGAAACACGGGGTTCGGGTGAATTTAACGCGGAGCCAGGTAGATCTGTCACTGTCGTTTTCCCCTCGGCGTTCTCCGAACTGGATGCAAACTAGCACATTAACGCACCGTGCCGCTGGAAAGATTATTGGATTTGTTTGTTAATTTTTCTTTTTCTTCAAGGGGTGGTTATTTCGTTTCTTTATCAGAACCGCGTTTTAAAATACCACAAGTCCTTTGATTAATATAATTACAAGGCTATCCAAGTAAACATCTGAAAAAGGATGTCCACTAAATGCCTGGAACAATCAGTTATCAATAGTACAGTCTCTGATAACAGATGTGTCAAGTGGCGTTAGAAATGTACGGCTCCTTGCATCCGACCGGCTTCTTTAAACGTCCATACTCCTTTAGAAATGACACACTGCCTGTCGCTGCTATAAAAGATGTGCTGTTTTCCATCAGAAGCGAAGAGGAGGGCTTGAAAGGGAAAGACGCCCGTCTCACTCTGCAGCAGAATGATGCAGTGCACTTAGGATGATTATATTCTGTTGACTGTCTCCCCCCATTGATGCATCAAATGTGACTGTGCATATTTCTGTGGAGAAATGACATGCAAGTGAGCGCACACGAGAGTGCTCACTTGCCCGCCACTTGAAGAGGCGAGGCTGAAAGCAACCGCGAATTGATCCCGCGCTAACAAGTGCTGCCAGTGTGGCCGCAGCCCGACGCAGCTCGTCCCTTTTAGCTCAGCTGTCGTCCAACCCCCCCCCCCCAGCTATACCCCCCAAAATAAAACCTATTAAAAATACATCGCCGCGAGCTAAACAGTGACGCTGGGTGACGGGTCGCACATACGGCATCCTGGCACGGTGAATACTCTACGGGCGCGCGAGGGGCGTATCAATCCATGGATGAAAATAGTCCCAGACAAATGCACTGTTTACTTCTGTTCGAGTTATGTTGGCCAAAAGCTATAGTGCCCGGCTGCTTTAGGAAATTACTCTGCCTTTTTACAAAATTAAACCATATATTTGCGATCCATTATTTAAGGTTTGTGTCTTAGCCAACGGGCTTGGGTGTCGGCAGGTCTGAAAGTTTTGCAGACAGACGAAATAACTGTTGTTTTTTTTGTTTTTTTTTTCTACAAGGTTTCTTGATGAAAAATGAAGAACAACTTACTCCATTACCTTCATTCCATGAAAATCGCTGAATATTATTCAGGACCTGAGTCACGCTTCCCAATTACAGGCAAATCGGGGGGTTTGTGAAAAAGCCACTTTTCAAAGTGTCTCATTTATTTTAGCTCTGGCAACCTGTCAGTCCAGGAGCAAAGAGATTTTGGCGGTGCAGGATGTCAAAACATATCAAATTGTAGACTCGAGTAACTTGAATTAAGCATGACGGATGTGCGAGTGCCGTTAGCCAAATTTTGCTTCCTTTTGGTGTTTGTGCCAGTTTAAAACACAGGGGGGGAAAAAAAAAAAAAAAATGACAAGAACCATTAGTCTAGGCTGCAGTTTGCTGTTTGTTTATATCATCCTCGGCTTTAAAAAGATGAGTGACTGCTGGCTGCACACACGTGAGAGCCACTTTTGCAGTTTCATGGGAGACCGCCGCGACCCGCGCGCGCTAGGTTTCGCGTGTGGTTATTCGCCGCGCTGAGACTGGGGAAAAAAAAACAACAAAAAACCCAAAACAAAACACCTTTTTCACATATCCAGGCAGAATAAAAAAGCAGTAAACGAGTTACAAGTACGGTTAAAGTGCTCCAAACAAGCTGGGTGTCTTATTTTTGTCATGTCGCACGATGAAAACCAGAGGGTTTGGACCAGTGAAATTGTAGTTTTGAATTTTTAACATGCTGTCTACTTTTCTTTTTTTTTTTTTTTACCCCCCCCCCCCCCTTTTTGCTTCGCCCGAGGCTGTTTGGTACCCCGGTGACTTGCCGGGAGCTTGTCTGTGCCAGACTGAAGACAGAAAGATGCAGTTAAGTCGAAAGACAGGTGTCAGGCAAAATAAAGTTCAACAGCGTGGCGCCGGCGCCGGGGATGACACGGGTTTCTGCCGGCGCCGGCAGCCTGCACCAGGATCAGTCAAACTCGAATCGGCTTCGGTTGACACAGACATGCCCACGCTGAACCAACAAAAACACAAAGCCCCCGTTTGTGTAAAGCTGATTCTAAGTGCAAGCGCTACAATAGCACCTCGTAATGTTCAGTGTTTTTCTTATGGTTCAGCACCTTAACCACAGGTTACATGTTACATATGCTCTTCAGTGCAGTTTAAATTGATTGATGTGGCTTTGATGCATTAAATGACACATATGTTAAAAAAATGATCAGTTTTCAAATGTCACAACAGCGTGGTCTGCTAAATGGTTAGCGTCACAGTTAACGTGATAGGACGTGAAAATGGCTCGAACATGCAAGATGTATGGTGGTAAGGTGAATATGAAAGTTTAACAAAATAATCCTAACTCAAGGTCCACTAGCTTTCATCTTGAGCTTTCAACCACATCTAATTGGCCTTCAGCAGAGGTGGGAGTTTGCAAAGTTGTCATGGAGATTTTCATCAAATGAACTTGTCAAACTTATGCGGGTAACGGATGGAGGGGAGGGTCCTAACCCGTCAATCCTAACTCCTTCCAACAAAGAAAACCATGAGATGCATTTGAAAGCTTCAGTCAAAGTAAATGGGCATTTTGATGAGCTCCCCCCCCTAAACCACCAATATGATCCCATTAAAGCAATGTTTCCAGCTACGAATTAAGGAAACCTCAACATCTGTCATCAAGAATTAATTCTGTGATACATGATAAGCATTATTGCAAAGTGGATACTCGCAGTTCTATGGTTATAAATTGGTGAAGTAACTCAGAGAAAGATTAGGAAACAACAAATGCAGCCAATATTGCAGATCAGGTGGCACCTGTGCACCGTAGGTGGGGGTGGGGGGGGGGGGCAAGGCCCTTGGGATGAACACACCTTCAGATTTAGACCCTCTTTTCTTCCACCGTTTCCTGTTAGGCTACCGATGGCCTCCTGGGTGCAGTGGCTAAGTGTGAGATGGGGGTTGGAATTTGCCCCATTGTGTTGATAGTGCTGACTTTGCCAGAACGCAGCGCTGGAAGCATCTCTGTTATGGGCACACTGGCTCAATGCATCACCTTAATCACTCTCGCCTCGCATTTCAGCCGCAAGAAACCTTCACCGGCGCTGACAGCAACAGGATGCACGCTCGGTCAATCCCCCCTCCATCACCACTACCAAGAGAGAGCAAAGAAAGTGCTTACCTAGGAGAAAGGGGGGGAGGGAGAGAGGGGGAGAGGGAGAGAGGGAGAGAGGGTTATTCAAATAGCAGCATTACAGTATGTTATACTCAGCAGCTTCACGGGTTTTTTTCACTTAGCTTTTTTTCTTTTTTTTTTTATCATGCAGATTGAACATAATACATCACATATGACACACGCGCTACATCTCCCTCGATACAATAAAGTCTCTGCACGGGGATGCACTCATCCCCACACTGATGCATCCGCACAAATGCACATGTCCATGTCTGACGTCAAAATCCATTAGTGCAAAATCACGGGCAAAGAATGCACCTTAAAAGAAAAAAAAAAATCATTCGAATGATTTCTTCATTAAATGGCTCTAAACACGTTTGATATCTCCTGTGTCAGAATGCTATTTTTTTGTTTTCCATAAAACTGAAGGGACTTCTCTCTTTGATATTATAATATGCTTCATCAACCCATAAGTAATATGAGACCATTGTGTTAGAGTTGGCAAAATGGTCGATTTCCAGGGAATGGTAATGCATTTCCTGGCTGCCAGTTGTGCCAAATCAATGTATGTTTCTCTACGTGACTCCAAACTGTCCCTTTCTAGTACAAATTTTATAAACAGAGTGGGGGTGAGGTTCAAAGGTACGGTATATCATAAAGTGTGCGCAGAAATAATATATCAATAGAACATTTCCAAAGTGGTCACAGGACTAAAGCATATGCAGAAAGCTACTTCTTTGCTTTTTACAGCAGAAATGGAATCTCATTATTCTTCTCTGGAGCATAATGTACTCTCTGCAGGATCTTAAAAAGGACTACCATAAGTCAGAAATTATACAAAAATTTATGAACCACGAGGCAGAAATATATCAGATCATCTTGTCAGCTTCTATTAAGCCTTAAAAAATCTACAATTTTTTAATGCACTTGTAACAGATGCTGGATGTATTTTAGAAATATTCTTCTCATTATATCTATTATTAAAGGCCAAATTAGGTTTAGGCGAAAAAAAAAAAAAGCTGCTAGGTAAGAGCCGAGTAATTCATAAATGAGAATAACAAGACAGGATAGGTCATATTTTCACATTTCTGCAGCTGCATAAAGGAGAAAGTTCCCTCCTACGATAAACAAGCTAAATCAGTTATCTTCTTGAACAAGCCATAATATAAATGAATCACTGGCTAAAAATGACAGAAACAGGGATTATGCTGTCAGTGTAGACGAAAAAAGGAAAAGAGGAAAAAGGTTGACTGTAATTGAAACCTCGTAGTGCCATTTTCATTTCCACATACGGTTTGTAATCACCATGTCCGCTGTGGTCAGTTTGACAGATTCTTTAACTTCAAGAGACTTTGAATTGGTAGAGAGGCACATCCAAAAATCTGCGTCTTCTCCATGAACTTCCAGCGATGGAGGAGGGGCCACGTTTCTCGTTCGGTTATCGATTTCCTTAAGGTCATGCCTAGGTGCACACCGTGGTCAAAACAGGTCCACAACAAATATTAACTCCAACTGACATTGCAAAGCCGTTATTATTTTTTTCTTAACAACTTCAGTCCATAACTCACAGACCATAGCTCCCTTGGATCCCGAACCTGTGAACCTGATATTTGTGAAAAGCTGTGATTTCCCTGAGGCTTCGGTGTTCAAAGCCAAAACATTACTTCAAAGCTTGAATAAAGAGCAATGGCCTCCAAAAATGTGCTATGCAACTGCTGCGCCGTAGCTTGCAATCTCTGCCAAAACTTTACAAATGGCATAGTAATACTGCAGTAATGTTATTGACAACAGATGTTAGGGATTTTGATGGAAACAGAGTTGCAGGGTATGAGTGTGCAACTTTAATCTTCAAAAGATCAGTCTGCACGCTTCACAAGGGGGCCAGCGAGCTTTTACTAACTCAAACTCATATTTCAATTTCATACACTAGGCCAAATATTTCATCACAGAAATATCCATCACAACTGGTCAACTAATCTCTTCAGGACTCATTTTTTTTTAAATTGTTTTATAGCACTTGATTCCAGACAAACAAATTTCCTTCTGCTGGAGACATGAAATAATATTCAAAGTTTAATTTAAAGACTTAAATCAATGTGACATTTGTGCAGGTGAGGTCACCACCTAACCCGGTCCCGCTCATGGTTTTTTTTGCTGCCATAAAGTTTGTGTGTTTGCCGGCAAAGTTTTGTGAACAAAAATAAAAGATTTCCGCCACACTTGAACTGAGTAAACAGTAAAAAAGAAAACACAAAGAGAGGATCTTATATACTGCAACGCTGCCCCAATGCAGAATTCCTGTAATAAATTTTAGATTCGGGAAACTTCAGTCAAAGAGCTGCTCATTCAATCCAGTGGTACCGAGGTTGAGGCAGAGGCTGTAGGTTGTGTTGGTGTTGCATCAGGCTGCCTTTATTTATTTTTTTTGGTTTTCATGTTTATGCTCCTTCATGTATGAATAAAAAAAAGGAGACAATACAAAAAGAAAAACCTTTCAATGTAGCACATAGTTGGGTCAGCGACTGATTTGCTTGTCTTACAGCGAATTACTTGACTAAATTGCTTTTCCTTTGTGGCTGTGGTCAGAGAGGGGCTGTCGATTCAATTCATGCGGTGGCGCCGACTTATTAACCAACAATGTCTCCTGGAAAATAAGTCATCATACGACTAAACTACCAAACTGTTCTCCCAGTTATTTTTTTGGTGGCGACGTTATCGATGGTTGGGGGGCGGGTAAAAACCACATGACATTAACACTGGAGACTGAAGAAAGATTATAGTAAACATAGAATACACATGTTGTGTCTGAAGTTGCTGTGAACTTGTTCTGTATTAACCCAGATCTTTTGCTGACCCTAAAAACCGTGATGTGCCACTAAGAGTGGATATTGCCCTGAAAGGTCGGACATTTTGGCGGGAAAAAATACGTTATATTTGCCTGGAAAAAATAACAATCACATTCTCACCAACTTCATAGAAAACATAATCTGGCCACAAATGTGCGATACTCCGTTTGATATTAGCAGTTCGTGTGCTCGCTTCACAAACGTTAGCCTTAAATAACAGGATTGTCATCATCTGCTAATGTTGCTAATGTTGGTGCTAACGTTAGCGTCTAGTGGAGTGAGTCACTTCGATGCTCAAAAAGAAACATTAGTTCATTTTCCAACCTGTGGGAAATAATGCTCCTAAAACTGTTTTGGTTGCTTTTAGTCCCGATCAATATTCAGTATCCATTTGGTTAAATTCCCCCTTTTTATGTCGGTCAGGTTCAATCAACAAATTAAAAAAAAAGTTCTCTCGGGGCCACTTACATCCTACTAATTTATACAAAAATGATTTGGAAAAAAAAAGAATTATAGGCTACAATTGAGCCATGGGAATATTAAATACCTATATAATATAATACTGACATGGCGGATAATAAAGAGTGGCAGCTCAAATTTCTCCTGAGGGCCACCAGTGTAGAAAGTCATGGTGAATGGGGTTAAGATGTTTTAGTCAAGCAGCAGCCTTTATTACTGGGCTTCATTTATTCCAAAGGCTGCAAACCTCTCTCCTGAATCAAGACTGATGGAAGGCATGCTCTTAGAGCATGGGAGAATAAAAATATCTGGGCATGACTAAAGACCAGGCCGTGGTCTACTGGGAGAAATACCGAAGGGTCTGGAAGCAAGATGCCTCTCTTCAACTATCCCAAATTTATTTTCTTCAAAGAAAAGGTCTGCTGTGTTGCCTGTAGCCAAGTTTTAAAATAAGTCACGGGTCAGGGCTCTGGGATGTTTTATTTTATTTCATTTTCTTTATTCCATTCTTAACCTTGCACAAAGAATCAGCAGAGAACATGACGGGCAATTTGAATGAATAAACCAATTTACAGTGCAGCTTCAGCTCTGTAAATGACCTGCACTACGGGAACATTAACAATGCTCCAATGTTGCCCTTTCAATTTAAACCAATGGGAAACACAGCAGCAAAGATGCAACACAAAGAGAGCTTGAGATTAACAAGCTGAAAAGGAATATGACAGCTATTGGGGAAGAAACACAGCAAACACAATGTACAGATGATATAAGATGAACTTGAAAAGGTGCAGGGACTAAAACTGCATTTTGTCATCCAAATTTTAGGAGTAAAACCAATTCAGATGAGCTCTGTGTTTGGTACAATATGGTAATTTGCAGTGGAATTTTTACTTTTCACAAATTTCCACGGGATTAATAATGCAGACAACCTCTGCAATTTTATCAAATCACAGGTGGAGCCCAGGCAGTGCGAGTCCTATGCAAATCAGGCTTTAGGGAAAACCCTGAATGATATTGCCTTCAGGGGGAAAATGAACATGTCAGGCTGAACGCCTGTCTTTCAAAGAAACAATCTTCAAAGGATTTGGATGACAGAACACCAGTCCTGATTAGACCTGAAGCAAGCCAATTAAAGATCACTTCCATCTGCCCTTTTTTTTTTTCCCCCACTGCCCATGCCTTATAGTCCGCTCCCTTCGAGTGGGCCCGTTACAGTCACAAATGATTTGCAAGAGAAGAAAACTGTTAAGAAAAATGACCAAGAGATTTATTTCTGAACTGTAAGCAAGCCGTTAAATAAGGCCCGACCACCCCCCCCTCCCACCCCCCACCCCTCCCCACGCCAGCAAATGGCTGTCCAAATGTTAATTTGCTGAGCAGCCTGCAGATGATGCAGAACATGGCTTTCACCTTCTCCTGCCATACATAATTCATGCTATTGACTGGTGATGCAATGCCACTTTCATGCACCAAGCTCACAAAGTGGTGCCACTTTCACACACCGACAACAAGCCAATGAATCCACACCAACTGTGCAGTAACGCTTAGCACACAATTGAGGTTGGCGTGAAATGTCCACACAAGATACAAGGCGTGCTCACATTTCCCGATACTGGCACGGACGCCTTCCTACTGGCTCACGGAGACGAGCGCACACATGCTGCTGCGAAGGAACCCAACCACAAAGAGTACATCACAATGCAGATGAAAAAAAGAACCAACGGGAAAAACTGTAAATCAGTCGCACTCCTAATTTTCCGAATATGTAATCGACGAGCGTCACCGGTCGCACAGTTCAGTATGTATATACGAGCATATAACTGGAGACTGTCATTGTCTATGAAGAATTATTCATGGTCTAAAGCATCAGTCCCAAAGGGAACATTAAAAATAAATTTCTGTGTGCCACTCAGTCTGACCCACTTTGGAGGATCCAGCAACTTCTGCCACAGAAGCAGCTTTTGGCTCCTCCTCAGTACCAAAAGGGAGTGCTGCCACTACAAAGCCCCTCTTTGATTAACCTCCCTTGCCAAAAGGGAACTACCATATGACTCCCGCATTCCTCTGGTAGGAGTACGACTGACAATAAAAACACTGGGAAAAGGAGTAGCCAGAGAAGAGCAGAAAGTGTGGACAACAGTGCCTCTAAAAGTCCACTGTTCCACTTCGATGCAGACTCGCGGAGTTGAACACGTTCCCTGGTTCGGGTCGGACCACATGGTCACCATCAGGGGAGTGAAATTCGGCTCTGGATCGTGAGGAGGAGTGACAGGTCATGGAAACAATGGCCATTGAAAACACTTGCAAGTTTTTGCGTCTGAAGCCAAGGCACAAACAAATTGTTAAACCAACGGCACGAAAACAACACATTTGGGATACGCTGGAGAGCACGATCCACCGTGAATGCACCACTACTTGCTAGCTTTAGTGGTGGAGCTGCTTCATGTTTATATGCAACAAAACTACAACAAAAAACGTGTATGTAGGAAATGCAATTGCAGGCTGGAATATTCTCAGAGGAAATGATGCATTTTTTTAATGGCTGCATCATTGGGGTGGAAGGTGATTGTTCTGCAAGACTGGACATTTTGTTGGAAGACAAATCCATCGTCTTGAATATTTTACATAAATATTCACTACCAACATCTTTTCAACTTAACAACAAATCCTCATCCTGTTAATATGAAACGTAATCTGGTCACAATTGCGTTTCCTACAAGACATATTTGCTGCTGCAGTTTAGTGGCATATAAATGTATTTCTAGGAGACAGGGTTGAATGCCAATCTTTTTCAAAACTTACTAATACAAGCACAAAAATGCTAATGGTCGATCACAGGTCACTAGAAGTAGGGGCACACTGTCGACTTAACGTCATATATTCCTGAGATCGTTAACCCTTAAGCGACGCGTCAAAAATCAGGACGTCTTCTTTTTGCCAGTTATAGGTGTCTGTGCAATAAACCAAATTACTTTTAATGCATGAATTGATGAGAAAGGGACATAAATTTGATGATTATGAGGCAAGGTCTTGAGCTGGAAGGAGCAGTTTTTAGTGTAAATTATGAATGGAAAACTGAGATGGGCCCCAATCACTGGAGAGTGTAGGTTCAAATAATTCAAGCAGTATGAGTATGAAGTCTCTGCCTTCCCTTTTGACTTAGTGCAGAGGAAAAAAGAGAGTGAATGATATATTCTCAATACTTCTGGACAAAGAGGAGAACCATATTCTAAACTGCTATCGTGTAAGACAGCTTGACTCCATTCTTTCCCTCAGAATAGAGAACGCGTCTGCCAAAACTCTCAGATTGCACAGCAATTTACAACTTTAAATGTCAGAAATGTATCTTAAAGGTCCTGAAAAAATCATATTGTAAAGTTTGTCTTTAAATGCCTGAATAGCACATTGTGAAGCCACTCAACTGGAAGAGAAAATAAGGCATAGCACTGGATTAAAAATGTATCATTGTGAGGTCTATAATCATTCTCTCATGGAGTCAACACTTTTTTAGCTCCATGATTCTATGAGGAAACAAGATTAAAGCCCAGAGCTTACTAGTGCCCTTCAAAGCCAATGTTCATTCTGCTGCACAATATGAAAAGGGTTGGGAGGAACAAACAGTGCGCTGACACTCGAAATCAGCCCATTTAATTCTAATTCCGAGTGCACCAGTGGGAGATTTACCCGGAGATGTTATATTTGCACCGACAAAAGCAGTTGGTTTCATCCATTTGGCCAGCGATTCATCAGCAGGTACATTCAGAGTGTATTGTAAGTTAATCCCGGTGTTGGATGTTAAGAAGTCACCATTAATGTGGTGGCACCTCATTTGAAAATTTTCTGCAGGAAATCCTATTAGTGTACGTAAAGAGTTTCACTTCTTAACCATTCGGATATACAGTTCCCCCTTGAATACAGTATGTGCTCTACGTCCAAGAGACCCTATAGAATCTGGTACATAATAAGTCATTAATATCCTTCTATAATTTCTAAGTTCTAATGGAAATCTTGATGTCTTATCACTTGTGAAACACCTAAGCAAAAATAACTCGGCTGTGCCATTATTGGCTGCTCTAAATAAAGAAGTAAACATTGGAGCGAAGTGTATTGCACATAAGCTGCTGCCACATGAAATCTTCATGGATTCAATCTCATCTTCATGAACCCCACCCCAGCCCCCCGCCAATGCTTCTACTGAAACCACACTCTCTGCATATGTTTCCTAGCCGCAAAGAACAAAATGCGTTTCCATATGTTCACCTAAATAAAATCAAATAATAACAATACATCAAACCGAGCGTGAGCTGAGGGGCTGGGGAATCCTGTGCAGACAACTCCTGTGTCTATGAATGCAGAAATCTCCAGAGTTTTCATACCATGAGATGTTTACTTTGTTTTTACCCTGCTAGTCTCATACTTATTTTATGCTTAAGGACAGCAAAAATAGTACAGAACTTACCGCATGAAAGCAAGTGGATGCATTGTTACAAACCCGACTGAAGGAATCCTCACAGGTGGATATGGTTGGTGAAGACAATGCTGGGCATAGTAAACAAAACCAAAAAAACAAACAACAAAAAAACAAAAGCTAGGTGTGAATTTCACGTTAGCTGCCAAGTGTGACAATCACAGTCAGAATTTGTGAGGAAAAAAAAAAAAATCAGATCTGCAAATAAAAGGAAGAAATATGGTCGTGTGGTAAAGCTCAAGGCATCAACTGCTCTCTGTGACCCACTCTATTGCTCCCCCAGTTACTTGGTTACTGTGCTGCAGATTAACAATGATTTACAGTGCGAGAGTCACCGCAATCACTGCCAGCATAAAACTTTTACCAGTGACTCATAAATATGGAACGGTTGAAATTAAAGCAAAAGAACAGAAGTTTGTCGCCCTCTAATTTCACAAAATCTGCCCAATGATACACACACAAAAAGTAAAATTTAACAAAAGAAAAAATGCTGCCTGCAATTCCCTCAAAAAGTTAACGGAAAATTTCACTGGTACCATGATATATGTATTGTCCATTATAATAAATTTCAAATATGCAATATACTACATTAGACAGGTACTGGCACACTTAAACATGCTTTAGGGGGCTGTAGATTAACTGACCACATCCATAGCTGTTAATACTGACATTTCTTACCAAAGTTATCTACTGTTTTAAGTCATTCTAGGCGCCGACGCTGACAGTCACCCCCTCCGGACTTCGGGGGTGGGTGGGGGATATGCATATGACAGTGACCCACGGAAGAGACCCCCGATCCATCCATCTACCCCGACCACCTCCTAAGACCGACTCTGTCCCTTCTTTATGCTACGTCACCCGACTGCCTCCTTTGCTCCCGACCATAATTACTTCGGCTGCTGGAGGCCGCCCGACCATAAAACATAACTATGGGTCGTAACAATCTGCTTGTGCAGCTGACCCATGGGCTCCTGTATCCCCCCCCCCCCCCCCCCCAAACAGGAGGACGGTCTCGCACTTCATACTCTGGTAATTTATGTACTTTCGGAAAAACCATTTGGTGGTTTGGTGAAAAGGTGTCCCCACATCGTATTAATAATAGGTACATGATCTAATTGGCAACAGGGTAAATCGAACAAACTGCGCGGCAGAAAATGAATATACTGACCTCGCTGGGGTGCAATTTGTTTTTTTAAGATTTCTGTTATTTTACACAAACAAAATCCAAATGTATTTCAAGTGGGGGCTACCATTTTCCGTGTAATTTGGTCTCTGTGCTTGCAATCCACAGTTAAAGTGTATTTATATATAATTTACCATCACCACCACTGCAGAGGAACTCTGAACTCCTTTCTCTTACTTACTTTTTTAAATTTTAAATAGCAAAATGACGCAGGACAATCCTGATAATCGCTATTAAATTTTGATATTTAATGGCACCGATAACAGAGGCACTGAGGGGATAACTAGCCGAGGGGTGGCACAGCCACAGAGCCTTGGGTAAATAACATCAGAGTTCGACCTAGATCCCTCACACTGGTCTAGTGGAGTGACATTTACATTAGAATTAGCTTAACAGCCTTCAGTAAGAGGGAACTTAGAATACAACACCCACCCCCACATCCAAACCAGCCATATGCCGCATATTACAAATAGGTTAAAGAGAAAACCAACTTCATTATCATGATTTTAATAATTTATCTGTTATTCTGTACCTGTACTCAGCAGCTGCAAAGAAAGTATCTCATGTCTTTGGACAACACAGACACAATTACCAGGGTGCCGTGAAGGTGTGAGTCCATATGGGCAGTGGGCATTAGCCGTATCAAGCTCCTGCCATTTTGTTCTCTGCTCAAATTGTTTCTCATCAAAGTCCATCGATTGCCAGTTTGCTTCCTGTCACCGTGGCCTCTGCATGCGCCGTCTGTAATCCTCCAGCTCCGCGGAGAGCAGGGAATCCTCGGCCGCCATGGGGGATTTGACTTTGGCCTGGCGCCGTCTCCTCTCTCTCTCTCTGTTTGCATCCTCTGCCGGTTTCCATGCTCTTACGTGTGAGGCGGCCTTGATGGCCTAGAGGTCAAGAGTAACAGGAAGTGTGGGTGTGCTAATCTCCCCTCCGTCAGCTCTGGAACCGGACCCCCATCAGCCTGCCACGGTATTTGACATAATAGATGGCTGAGCAGATAAAAGGAAGACGAACACTTCCCTGACAAATGGCAGAATTTTCTCGAGTGCAGCACTACACTTGATGGTAATGGTTTGGGGATGAAGGATGGAGGATGGAGGGGGGGTTGGAGACCCGTGGAGAAAAATGGTTATTGTATCTAATCCAAATGGCAGCAATGACCCCATTGTCACATCGGGGAATTGTTCGCTTCGCTTTGATTTCGCTCAGTGTGACCACTTGAGAAAGTCCTGAAACAATTCTGGGCTAAACCGCTCCGCTTTAATTCACCTTTGGGCTCTTTGTGCTGAAAGGAGGTCAGGTAGCATAAAGCGTGGTGCATGGTGGTACAATCTTGGTTTTTCGGACGGGGAATGTTGGTGCTGGCAGTGCCGTCGACACGCTCCTCTGAATCTTTATCGAGGGCATAATTTGTACTTCAAAATACAATTTTGGTTCCGCTAAACATTTTACGCTTGAGGATGGGTGAAAATAAATAAATAATAATAATTTTGGTGTTGCAACAGTGTTTTTGAGTCATAACCCTGAAGACAGAATGCACTGAATTAATGAAAAGTTGAGGTTTGCCTAGTGTGGCTGTTCCCTGTATAAAACACTTAATGGGCAGGAGCAGGGAGGAGACCCCCCCCCTGCAGCAGCAGTACCTCCTCTCAGGCTGCATACAAATCTGCCTCCTTGGCCGGGATTGGCAGGCGCTAAACCAACAGCCGTGAAGTTAAATTAGGAGTTACACACCTTCGCATGGTTTGGAAGCCCCATCTGGTGGAAATTGAGTCCAGCTCTCCATGTCTCTTCTCATAGCTTTAGCAAGCCAACTGGGTGCGCTACCCAGCACTTCTTTTATGCTCTCAAAACAACTTAAGAGACACACTGCTTGGTAAAATTCAAATCCCTTAATCGAGCGGTTTATAGCCTGGTCCATTTATCAAGGACACGTTTTTTCCGTTCTCTGAAGCTCTGGCCAGGTTTAGAGTCTGGCTTTATCGTACGGAAATAAGTGTTGGTTAACAAATCAACATCCTCACGGGGATTCCCCCTAATGTAAAGATAAGGGCTCAACCGGTAGGTTTAAATGTCCACTTGCCTGAAGTCTGAATTCGTCCCATTGCTACAATCCCCAAACCCTGTCTCCTAGAAATTACATTTCTAAACAACTGACCCCCGACAGCAAATGAAAACGTAATGGTGATCGGATTACGTTTTCTATTAAAAAAAAAAATGCTGAGGATATGTTGTTAATCTATGTATTAGACAAGTTGCGAATGCATCCATACCGAACAAATCATTAAAACGTTCACAGAAATGTATTTGTTTTCGACCAAAATATCCGATCTTGAGTAAAATATCCAATTTTAGTGACTACGGCATTATTACATTATTGTAGTTATGTTCAGGTACGTACACACTTGGTTACGGTTGAAGAAAGATCTTGGTCTGGTTTACAGTCTACAGAAAAAGTTCACCCTGGTTTCAGACACAAATGTGTTATTATTATTATTATTACTGAAAACAACGGTCCTTCCCTAACTTTCACCAAAGTGCCTTTGTTGCCGAAACCAAACCACAGACGGGGACTAGACGCGAACCCTGGTCTCCGGTGTGACAGCCGTGTGTCTTTTATTATAATTTTATTATAATTCATTATAATTATATCTCCTACAAAACAAATGTGCTGTATTGGTTCAGGTGTATAGAAGTCTGATTTCTAGGAGACAGGTTTGCTGCTTCCTTTGCCCTGCACTGACTGCACTGAGATAAATCAAAGGGAGGGTGATATAAAGTGTTTTTATTTTCCTTTACCTGTGCAGCTACATCTGGTCAGGTGTTGGATCACTGAAACATCACCGGAGGACAATCTGGATGAGATTTCATCACTGCGGTGATGAAATCCGATTGCAATAAAAAATAAGACACATAAATAAAGCCTTGAAAGACTCACTTCTCATCAGTGTGTTTACTTTTGATCTCAGTTTCTCAGGTGACCCCCCCCCTTGTTTCCTGTGTACCTTAATGGCTTGAATTACACCATTATTTTTAATTCTAGTTCACAGTCAATGGAAAAGGACAAGTGAGGCTTTGTGCGGCAAACAGCTAAAGAGGTTACACTCTGATAGAAGCTGCTGTTTATTGGAGTTGCGGGGCCTCTACTGGCTACTAATTGAGAAGAATAGACAGTGAGGGAGCCATCACTTTGGAACTGCACTCTCCCTGAGGAGATGCTCCATAGACCCGTCACTAAGATACAAAGACGCCTCACGGGTAGGCCCGTTTCCCTGAAGCATAAAAGCTGATGGAGCAGCAGAACACAAACACCCACTGCAACTAGTCCAACAGTTTCATTTCCACTACAAGAGTTACAATACAGCACAACAGGAAAAAAATCAAATAAATAAATCACAAATAACTTTTGAAAAAATGTACCAAAATATCCCTTATGTGAGGTGCCATTGAGAACCCAACTTGCGAAACTACAAACAAAGGCCAGGTGTAGGTAGGAGAAAGTGGGCAAAGACAGACACTCAAGGGACGGGAACCAAAGATAAGAGAGGAGCACAGCGACTGTTTGAGATAGAAGAAAGAAAAAAAAACGAGAGAATCAACAGATGAACAGATAAAAGGGGAGAAAGCTGTGTTGTTGACACTTTAAAAAGAACGATAGGGTTGGAGATGCAGGGCGGAGCAGGTAAAGCGACAGCTGACGGCATGAACACGGCCTACACTCATCACCGGTGGGCTGATCTAACTCTCAATGACGTCTTCTTGAGGAGAAACGTCGCAGGTCAGCTCTGGTTTTATGGGTTTTTTTCCCCCCTGCTTAGCTAGCTGAAGGGCAAATAGGATTATTTTCTGCCTGTCTACAGCAGAGCAGGGGCAAGTCCATGTCAGGTCCATGTCAAGTCCATGTAGAGTCCGTGTCAAGTCCATGTCAAGTCCATGTCAAGTCCATGTCAGGTCATTTAAAACAAGTTCAAGTAAAGTCTGTGGCGACAAATCAAAGTCAAATCTCCAAGTCTCTGAACTGTAAAAACTAAACTGACACAGCATTTAAAGAAGTTTCACTCAAAAATGCCTTAACACTGTTTTCAAATGCAACTGAGACCAAGTCCCAAGAAAAGACTTGATTGTTTTTTTTTGCTTTCAAGTCTCAAGTCAATACTCATTTTTGCAACTTGAGTGTGACTCGAGTTCAAGTAACAACTTCACGGTTTTATTCAACGGCAAAACAGTGGATGGTCTGAATCAAATCTGCTTGGATATTCATATTCCTAAAGCATCCTTAAGTTTCTTGCTGGTCGGCTGACTCTGCTTTCACACCGATGAGGCCGAAATTCACACTTGCATAAAACACAACAACATGGTTTACAAGCTCTGTGAATTCTGTAATAAATCTAATAAACCATAACCAAAATGGAACACAGTCCCGTCCTTCCGTTTCCAAGCATGAGATGGGAACGTGAAGCTTGTCAGCTTTGGGAAACACACAGCTTACAACTGCATGACCGACACAAATCACCGATGAAACTGCCAGATCTGAATTAGCCCTCGTCGGCGCAGACCTCGCAGAACCCAGTGAAACCAGAGCCCCTACCCCCGCCGCCATTTCCTGAGCCGGATGAGGGCTTCGGCGGTAACTGGATAGCATGGATGATAACGACGGAATTAAAAATTATATAAATCAACGGCAGATATGATTTCACATTAGCAAGATAACAGAAAGACAGAGTGCAGCATGTAAACAGAGATGTTTGTTTGAGTTGAAAGAAATTAGGCCTATTTCATATATACAAACCTAATATATAACAATATGTATTACACCTGAAATCCATTTCCAGCACATTGAGTTAAAAATGAAAGCTTTGCTTCGTCTTCCAAAAAACCCCACATAAAACAAAAATGAAATGGAAGGAAAGACCCTAACCTACTAGTCGAATGTGTTTAGCACAGGAACAGAATGTTTTTTTCGCCTTCACTTGAAATAACAAGGAGCGACATAACAGATTAATGACCCTTAGAATGGGTCCCAAGCTTCACGCAAGTCTGCCTTTTATTCCCCTTAAAAACGGGATTGTTACCCATCAACGGGCGTCAGCATCAGAAAAAAAGAAAAAGGCCGTGACGATCATGAAATGCATTCGTGTCAGAGCAGAGTGAGCAATAAAACCCAGCAGGTCTGAGGGAAAAAAATCAAGTCATAAGGGAAGAGTGATGAAGCACTTATCGTCGTAAAATAAATAATTAAACGCATTTTGGATTTTCAGATTTTAGGACAGGACCCAATCCGGCGTTTGCCGCATTCGGTCCGATTTCCACCGGCGGACGGGGAAAAAAACTCGACGCGCGGCCAGACTTCGCATCACGTCCAGTTTTTCTTGCGACCACGACGGCGGAGTCTGACCGTCTAGAATCGAGAAGATGTTCTCTGGCACTCGGAGCCAGGGCTTCCTCCAGCAAGCCGCCACTTGGGGCTGTTGTTCCCTCTCTGCAGTGGATCCTCTTGATCTAATGGATTTGATTTTCACTTCAGTATGTACTAATTGTGTTTTGATATTATATGATGTAATACTGTATATTTCTTAAATTTCTGTACCTAAAATATGCCTGTTAACGGAGAATATTGTCACAGAATATCGTTCTGATGAAGCTAATCTTTTTCTGTCTTTTCCCACACGGACCGATAAATAATGATGCTCCAATTAGTAGGAGGAGACGAAGGAGAGGAAAGAGAAGGAAGAGAAGAAGAAGAAGCAGGAGAAGAAGGTGAAGAAGCCGGATAAATCTTCAACTCCTTTCATCGCTTTCGCTCCAGCTGACACCTCGCCTGCTTTCAGCGGCTACTCTTCACCTCACACTTCAACTATTTCATTTTTTATTCTTCAACCGACAGTGAAACTACTTAACTGACACTCCAGCTTCAAGTGGCTGGTGGCTTTAAAGCTGAATTTACAATGAACCTTTGAATTAAAAAAAAAAAAAAAAAATCTCCCTTTTGCAATTGCATTTTTTATTTTTTTGCCAGTTTCAATGTAAATCAAAGAAAATGTGTTGGAACCTTCAGCGGTAATACGGCCACTCTAAAGCTGCCATAGAAATTATACATTCTTTCATTCAGACCATTATATTCTTAGATTAATATCACAGTTGTTCATAAGTCTGACATATTCTGATGTTTGCCCAGTGGTAATCAATATCAATGTGCATACTTTTTTTCCCCCTCTTAACATTACAGAAACAAGGAGCTAGTCTAAATAAGTTATATCATCCCCTTTGATGGCTGCTACAGACTTATTGGGCATCTTAATTAAGAAGCCTGTTTAGAAACAATGACAATTTAAAGATGTAGTTAAAAAGCTGAGGTGCCAGGAACTAATTTGAGCTAATTTGATACTGTTGGGGTTTTTTTTTTGGTTTTGGGGGTTTTTTTTGTTTGTTTTTTTGTTTTTCCTCCAACAATTATTTGGCAGCAGGAAGTGAAATAATTCAAAGCAGCCAAACAAGATATTTTGGAGCAGCACATCAACCAATCGCATATTCAGCGATTCGAGGCTGGCCGTACAGAGGGGATGTGAGAAGTGCAGCAAATAGGCCAAGTGTCATTTGATAGAGTGGATACAGAGATTACACAAGTACCAGCTGTCAGAACCCGGTGAATCAGCGCCCTCCAAAATGAAAGCCGCAGAATGTGACAACGGGGCTGCGCTTGACGGACACGTGTTGACAGGCGGCGTCGCCGGTGATGAGCAGAGGGATGCCCACAGGCCTCTGCTCTTCGGCCAAAAAAACATCCAAATTGGCTGACCTGTCAGGCTCGGTATGTCCATCCAGAAGGCTGGAGTCCCGAGCCAGGCAACTTTAGCCTTTAAAAATAAATAAATAAAACAAAAACGGCCGCCGAGCTGCCTCGGTTCTTTTTTTTTCTTTCCCCTCCAGCGGGCGGCCGAAGTCAACTTGTAGCTGGAATAATCTCCGTCGAAATAAAACGAGCCAGTACAACGCCGGCCGCCGCAAATTCAAAGGCAGGGAGCGGATTCACCTAAACACCCCAGCAGCGACCCAGACAGGTCATTAAAATATCCGTTTCTGTGAGGAGCAGCGATAACAAAGCAGCAGCCGCATGAAATGTGAGATGAAATATGATTAGGAGGTGGAATAGTAATGAAATCAAACTAAAAAGTGTGAATAAAGAATTAGATTAATTCAATCATTCATTACTAAATTTCTCAATTTTGAGTTTTTGTCATCGCATAATCAATGTGCATTTTGAATTGGTCAGCTAATTAATAGATTACAATAAAATACATAAAAAAACGCCCCCCCCCAACACACACACACACACACACACACACACACACACACACACACACACACACACACACACACTGCAGCCTCCAACACATGGCAGGACCACCAATCATCCATGTGGACAGATTGTGTTAAACATTAAGGGTCCAAATCTGGTTATTTCTCAAAAAAAGAAAAAAAAAAAATTTATTACAAGCAATGAGAAAAATATATCTCCTTTTTTTGGGGGGGGGGGTGTTAAGTCTGGTGGCAGTTAGCATTGTCAACTGAGTTATAAGAAATAACTATCCCCACATCACCGAACATGCCTGCTACAGCATTTAAGGATGGAAAAAGGTTGCGGGTGAAAATCTGCCATTAACCAAATGGACTTGGCCGGGCCGGAGCGGCGCTCGCCTAATGTGTGGTGTACTTAGTGCGGAGGGAGCTGTGCCAATTTCAGTGCTTCGGAGTGTTCCAGGCGGTTCCAGAGACGCAGCGAGGGTCCTGAGGAAGCTTCATTTATTCTCAGCAGGGCAACAGAAGGGAACCGAATTCCGCCAGAGATACAAATGGTGTATCCATGTGAGACGACAGCAAGTGCTTCAACCAAAGGTCAGACGTTCCCCAATTTCATTTCTCCTTCCTTTTGTCGCTCCCCCTTCCTTACAGTGGCTTCAGCGGGAATCAGAAACATGGCGAAATCGCTCCTGTGTCATTATCACCATTATGCAGAACACAGATGGATGTTTTGTTTCGTGCTGATGCCTAATTTGTGGGAATGACGGCGGGGAATAAAATCCGGTCCTTTCATCTCCCGCTTGTTATCTTTTTTTCGTCATGATCAATGCGCTAATGAATCCGAGCCAGAGAGCACTGCTATGGTACCTCATTTTGGTGAATGAAACATCTACCATGGAAACCTTTAAAGTGAGAAGTTGGCTTCGGGGGGACTTTGGCGGAGCTTCCTTTTTCCTAAAAAATTAAAAAATTAAAAAATAAAACAGGGACTATAACTGTTCCTCCCGCTGAAAGAGCTACACAAACTCAACGATAGCTTTTTATGTCTCTGGTAGTGTTACTTTATAAAGGTAGATTAGCCTAGTTTCATTGGATTGGTGCTTCTGATGTAGGGCAGTGCTTTAGCATCTTGACACTGGGGTTCCACATCTACATTTTTACAGCAAATCCAATTCATTTGAACATTATTGCAGATAATTTTTTTTTTTTGCATCCACTTAAAGTTAGCCACTCTCACCACTCAACAAAATAACATCTTGTTTATATTTTTGTTTCTTTCCACATAGGAACTATTTTTTGGGAGATGTCAAGTCCTGAGATTTGAGAAATGACTTTGGTGACCACGACATTGCTACGAAAACAAGAGTCAAGTTCTAATAGACCCAGGTTGGTTTTTTCCTACTTTAAGTAGTGTAAATTTCTCAATCTCTGGGATAAGTGACCAATCATAAACACTGAGATCTTTAAGATCTGAAATTTTTAAGATTTGGTTATTTTAACACGTGGTTAACATGCTGGTAGGAAGCGCTGACCCCCCCCAATAGCTGCGGTGTTTAATTTTCTTACAACACGGCTTATTGATGTTGGACCATCCCACCGGGGACATCAACATTGCACTTCAGAATCAAATCTACAAATCCCTCCTTTCAAGTGAAACACAAACATAAATTAAAACGAACCCCATCGGCGTCTCCCCTTTGGGTTTCCCTCATTTCCGGCAGTGGGGCCATTGTGTGCAGCCTGTGAATGTGCCACGCCAGACCCGTGTTTACATGTGAAATTTCAGCAGGATAAAGGGGAAAACAACGATGTTCACCGTGCATTAGACAGCAGAACGGGTGCCGGGAATGTTGCCTGCAGTCTTGGGAAGAATTATGTCTGGTATTAGATATTGTGTTTATCAAAGAAAGCGTTACTGTAATGCTGTCAACAAGCTTTATTATTACACACCCATCCTTTTTCCTTTCATCCTGATTTTGCAAATCACCCTGCTCTGCTCCGAGTGAAGGCAGCCTGATGTTTTACAGTCGGCAATAACGACACAGGTAGCTACCATTATAATCACCCATAAACTGTGTTTAGCCTGGACTTTGCCGTCATTATTAGAGGAGTAATTCAAATCCCTGCTAAGACTCTTTAGATCCCAGTTGTGCCTCGCCTCCTGAGAGTGACCCTTCATCGCTTTAAACATCCAAATTTAAATCACAGCCTCCGTTAGTGCTTTTGATGGATAGTTTGGGTATTAATATGGTTTAGAATTTTGGGTTGTGGCTCTTAAATAGAATTCGCATCTCGATAATCCCTAAACTGAGAGTCCCTTATTTCTGAGAAGGGGCCAGTGGAGATACTATAGCTGTCCAGAACCATTGGCAGGATACTCGTGAAGGAGCAGATTGGCTGCAGGTAGGCTAGCCAGCCCATCTGAACCGGCTGGACGAGCCCCTGAAACAACCCATGCTGATAATCTGGAAACCCTCTGATCAAATTAAAACATGTGAGTGGATGAGGGAGAGAGAGAGAAAAAGACCTCTAAGAATCTGTGGAACATTTCCAGTCAATTATGAATAGTTCCATGTGTCTCTTTTTTGTCTAAATTGGAAAATCCTCGGATTTGCGCAATGGTTTAATTTCATTTCAGGGAAAGAAGTGGCTGAGGGGAGACAAGCTGCCGTAAGCAGAGACAACTTATTCATTTTCTATGTTCTTGCTATGGCTTCAATTGTGAAATTATGATGGCAAGAGTAGGGATGCCATCACCTTTCAGTGAGATAGCACGTACAGCGTCACAGAGATGCACTCGATTCACTTCAGAGGGACTGGATTTGTACCACAGCAGAAAACATCATTTCAAGGAAATTAAGTATGAGTAACTATAGAGGCCCAATAGTTCTCCAACTGTGGGGCCGAAATACCTGGTGTTCTTTAGGTGCTTCATGAAATATAAAATATAAAACTGACTGAAGAAGTATTAGGTATAAATAAGTCTCTTTCAGGATCTGCCCCTCTGTTCCCCTCGGGCCCCATTCTCCAGCCTCAGCTCGCTGTTCCCAGGTTCCACGTTCCTCCTCCTCCCCGCACCAACCCTCCTCTTGCCACCCACCAGATGTCCTCAGACCACCCCCCCCCACCATTCACCTGACTGCCCTGCCCATTCGCACACACCTGGTCCCACTTATCATCAGCCCTGCGATAACTTTAGCCCCCCCCATACACACCCACCCCCCCACCCACACCTGTTCCCAGTTTCTCATTTTCTCTGTGAGTACTCATACCAGCCCTATGTTCCCACTCAGTGGGCGCTTTGTTCCTGGTTCTGGTCCCTTGTGGTCTTCGTGTGATCCAGTTGTCTGTCTTAACATCTGCTTAGTCATCCAGCATCTACCTGTAAGCCTGTTTTTTTTGTTGTTGTTTTTTTTTTTACAAATTAAAAGTACTTTGCTGCGTCAGCCTGCCTCGTGGCTGCATTTGGGTCCTCATTGCTCCAAACTACAAAATGTGACAAAGTCTGAACCATACAGAATGAACCCTCAATTCTCAGCGGCCTTTAATGGAAACCGTCGCACCTCTCTCACCGCCATCATGGTCCCAACACACATAAATAATACAGGCTGGCGTCCATGCGAGGGTGCAGAAATAACACCGCCTCCACCAGCAGCAGCCTCAATGGAGCAAAACATAACCGTAACGCAGTAGGAATGATACTGTAACATGGTCTGAAAAATATCCTCAGTTAACACGAGCATCCCCCTTTTTCTCTTTTTGTGATAATATCAGTGTCACTGTTGCGCCGACATATTGTTAGGATGATGGCCAAAAATGCATTGTAGGAAACGAGAGCCAGCGGGAAGATGACAAGGTTCAGCAGGTTTGGGGGGAAATCGGTCAACATACTAAAGTCAACTGAGCGAGAACATCTCTGCTACGTTCTCAAGTGACGGCTCGAAAAGAAACGGGGACGCAACGCAGACTGCAAACCGATATGGAAATGTTAAATGTCCCAAAACCTGGTTCGTTTATCCATTTATTTATATGTTTTAGCAGACATCAAGCCATGGAATGTAGCTTTAAGGGAAAAAAAAATAAATTAATAAGAAAAAAAATACATAACCCCCAGACACGTCAAGCACTTTACGGTGGTTATCTTCAAAGCCGAACATTACTTGTGACTCCTGTTTGCTCAAGAACCATTTGACAAATGAGTGCTGGGGCCAAGAGAAGAAAGGCAATACAGTCGGCTCACTGTTACCAAAAGCCCTTTTATACTGGGTAAAAAAACAACCCGAAACAACCCACTAGCACCCATCAGCATCTGGCTTTTTCCTTCAGTGGGAAGAAAAGGGTAAACAATCGTCATTCTATTCCTGCGTCAAATGGCACTGAAGCAGTCATGAGTATTCATCAGCAGAAATGGAGACTGACTAACCAGGTGCACAGGCTGATTTTCAGCCCCTTCGCTAGGCCTGACACTCCGACGGGCAAAAGCTCTGGACGTTGGCGAGTAAATAACCAGGAACATTTATTGGGTTTTTTTGTTTTGTTTTTTTACATTCGATGGAAACAACATGCAACAACAATGGGAGTCAATCACTTGGTGTAAAAATGGCTGTGGCTGGGATTTACAGCAGAGCCCGTGCTCTTCTGCTCACAGTCTGCACTAAGGCAAGACTATTAAATTAGCTGAAACAAGCTAATGCTATGAAGGGATGCTGAGCAAAATGCGGACTCTGTCAAAATGTCTGGCCGTGCTCTTTTTGTGGCATTTTCCCTGCAAGGCAGAGCCTGTACAAGCTGTATTAGTCCCTAAAAAGCCCTCAATTAGACCAAAATAACTTTGAATCAAACACTGTAAATGGAAAAACGAGAACAAATGCAAACAGAGCGGAATAAGAAAAGCTGCTGCTGATGAACTGTCTGACCGTCCACACAGATGCAAAGGCTAATGATGACACTCAATAAAACTGCCAATATCTCCCAAGCATACACACATTACTGTACAGTAAATTGATTTGAGTTTTGATTTACACTGAGAGCAAACACTGGATTTACCTTCGCGTTTCATTCCTCTTTGAAGAGTGGGAGAGCATTGGCAATTTAGCAGAGCTGGAAATAACCTCCACCAGTATGTTTTCTTGCCCTATTGCTTGACCTTTCAGAAGCCTCTATAAATTAGTTAGCCCATGGTTATTCAACACAGCCATTAAAGAGTAATGCCCTCACTGTGGCTCTGGAGCATCCCTGCTGGGAAAACTGCAGGTGATTTTGACTCTCTCGGGTCGCATTTTATTAACCGACGGTGACCTCCCGGGCACCTCATCTCACTCGTCTTGTAAACGGGATCTGACAGATCTGACCGGAGCATCTTACCGGACCAGAGTACTTTTATATGATGTATTTTTCCCCAGACATCTACTGCACATATACCTTTATTTGTTGAGAAACATTATAAACTTACTGCTTAGCCTCAGAGTCTAGAGAAAGTCTTTGGAAATAAGTGCGAGTCAGATTGCAAGGACCAGTACTGCAAGGCGTCAGCTCAAAAGGCCCTTATTACTTTTTTAAATGACAAGTTTCCCTAAAAAAAATTGTTTTGCACAAAAGTCGGGCCCTCAGTAGTTCTAACGCGTTTCCTAGTGGTGACTGCGAAAATGTCTTATATTAAGACGATATCAAGGCCCGAAGGGAAGTTTTGCGGCGTGCTCGTCTGACTGAAGCGTGCCTCGGCCTATCACGGGAAGAGGCGGTGGCTCAGCGCCCGCCCGACCCGCCTCAGCTCCAACCAGGCTTTCAGCACGTCATCCGAGTTTGGGTTTTCTGACTCACACTCAAGATTTAGGCTGCTACAGAACCTTGTGCGTTTAGTCACTGACGCCGAGTCCGACGAGCGCTCAAGGTGACCTATTCCGCCAATAAAAAGGCAGGAAAATTACAGTTGGCGACGCTTCAGCTAACAGCATTTAAAAGACTATTTGTTTTTCTGTTATGTAAAAAAAAAAAAATAAAAAAAATAAAAAATACAGGCTCCTCTTACCCTCAGCTATATGATAGGGAGTCTATCAAATTAACTAAACTAAAAAGAGCCTCTCTGCTTTTAAATCACTAGGCACGTGCAATTATGCCAATTATGTTTTCTGTGACAGAAGTAAGGTTTCCCCTTGAGATGTTTAACAGCTTCCAGCCATTATGTCTGCGATTTGTGCACTTTCCCACACAACTAACGGCTCAACTCCTGACAGCAAATCTGTCTAAAATGATGCTGACCCCTCCTGTTGTCCTCGTACATATTTCAAAAATGTTATCTCTGAGGTACATCGCTTCGAATTTGAATGGACTATTTGAGCGGCTGATATTAGATAGTTTTTAAAAACAGATATCATCTTAATTATGAGATCGGTCTTACTCCAAAACACTGCTGTGCCGTTTCACCGGGGTCCTCACTGCAGACAAAGTGCAGAAATAGAAATGGAGGTGGCACATTGAATTAATGGAGAAATCCAACTGTTGCATATTCAGAAGTGCAGACGGCTGACTACGCCTCTGAATGTGCTTGCAATAATTGGGGTCAGAGATATTTCTCTGCGAGCCAGTCACCATTGATTTTGATGTTTACTTAAGTTTGTCTGAGGAAAAGTACATCGGGAGCATAAAGGTTCTGGAGTATGAAAAGTTCATTTGTTAAGTAGGTGGTGGTAGGAAGTTATGCTACTTGAAACTGAGTTGGAAATGGAGTGGAAGCCATCTGCTTGACTCGCTGTACTAATTTATCGAGCATTTGTTCAAAGGCAGAGAGGGAAGTCTCTCTATGGCCGCTGCTTTATAAATCAATGTCAAAGACTTGCGGTGCACAGCAACACACGAGGAATTAATAAATGAAAACTTGTGAATCTAAAGTAAACAGGCATGTTAATCCATCAGACATTATCTGAGACCCCCTGCCATCCCTCACAGTATGGCTTCCATCCTTTGCCGTAATTAGCTCATTTTGGACTGACATGACAGCAGAAAAAAAATAATAATAATGAGGGAAAAAAAAGAATTTAAAATAAATAAATAAATAGAAATTTCCATGGCGACCAGCAGCAGCAGCACCAGTTATTCATGTAAAGCCTCTGTCAGTATATTAATGCTTTGAGAGACATGATGGAAACTAAATCTGAAAATTATAACTCTGTACATGTGAGACTACATGACCAAGTCTGAACTCTAAAAGGAGGAAAATAAATTATGTAGTATTACATTGAAATTCCAGAGTTTGCAAAAAAAACAAAAAAAAAAACTTTTGCAATTAGTTTTCCTACCCAAAGATTATGTCCTATGAAATGACTGAGTTTAGAAAAGGCTGCAAAGAGAGTGAATATGAAGTAGAAATGTCGAAAGCGAAAATGTCCAAATTAATCGCCAGTCCTTCAGAATAAGACGAAACAAGGAAGTCTCAGCACATGTCGCATTGCTTCTGCAGGGAGGACACTGATGGACCAAGCTTACCTTGAAGAACTTTGGGCGACAAAAGCCTGACCATACACTTTTCGCCACCTCACATCATCTTTGAAAAGTTGCACTTAAACGCAAGGTGAGAGCGAAGTCTCGCCACCAATTCAACCTGTTCAATTAGCTACACCAAAGGCTACTCAAACCTCTTTATCAGAGGTACAGGAATTTTTTCAGAAGTCTGGAATAATGCCAGCAAGTTGTGCATAACGGTTGCAATCATTTCATACATTCAACGACCCATCGCAGCGAAAGAAACGACATGGTTTGCCTGGAACCAGCGTCCTGAACCCTGGAAACTAAAGGTGCTATTTCCATATAGAGGTACTGATCCAAGAGGGCGTTGTTCAAACAGCCACGGTATGAGCACATACGGCGGCTCGGTTCAGTGCTGGTGTGCGACAGAATAAATGCATAACTCTCTCAGTTCCTCTATACTCTGTTCTCTTCAGCTTCACTTTTCTATGAAACCTTTAACATCTGCTGCTGCTGCATTAGCACGAGCATTGGACCGGACAGAATGCACACGCAATTAATTGAGCTGCACAGCAGCGGACGAGGGCCGACGGCTGGAAACAGTGCGGGACACGCCACAAAATGGCGGCTGCCGGTGGCCACAAATGCTCGACGGTGGCCCAGTGGTGCCCGGTGACTCACCTTCAGATTGGTGCGTCGGTGGCCTAAGACCAAGCTACTGATCGGCAAATTAACTGGCAAAAGGCAGCATCTCACACAGCCAGACACATATCAATAATACTAACTTAGCTTTAAAAGTGACCCTGAAAAACTGCTGAATAAAGTCAAGATTTTAAATATAGTCTGGACAATAATGGGAAAAGCTTGTGACTACAAACTTAACGGACACTAAAGAAAAAAAAAATTGGTCGAGTACCCCACTATTACTCATTGATTCAGTTTAACCCCTTCCCATGGCACATGTATCCTCACCGCTGCACTGACAAATATTCAGAGAGATTTACGCCTTACTGTAGGAACGGGTCTGATATTCTGGTGATACGATGCCGGGTGTCCACCGATCATTTTAGTTTTTGTGCATTACTATACCATACGAGTCAATTACCAATTCTTCCTGAAAGCTAGATTTAAAAGCTCAGCTGAACCATCTGGCCGTCCCCTCTGCAGATACTTGCTCTAGATTTATCATGTGACAAGCAGATACGATCCTTCACCCGGATCTGAATCTGCCCAACAGCTGAGCGCTGGCTCGACCGCTTGCTCTCCGCCACCGTGAAACACCTCTAAGAGAGCAATCAAGAAAACAGTCTGCAACAGTCGGGCATAATGTCGAGCACAAAGCCGCCATTATCGTCCCGTCTGTTTTTAGGCACACCGGTCTTTATGCTACCAATGTGTGGTTCTTAACTGCCTCACCCATCAATCATCTTTATGCTTCTTGAGGAAGATTTATTAGACGGGGAAGATGGTTGGAGATGAGATTCATCACTGGCTAAAATAATGGGCAAAAAAAAACAAAACAAAAAAAACAACACCCACAGATGCCTCCACACTCAGGCTGTACACGATAGCTTGTGGGTGCACGGTTATTACTGAGCTGTGACTGAACGTGTCCTTAGATACTGCAGTGAGTAATGATATGATTTACATGGCAAAAAACACAGGGAAGAATGGTTTACGCATTGACGTGTAGTCCGACCGACATGTCTTGTTCTACCTCACTGTCTCACACAGCTGACTGCGTTACTCATTTGCTCGTGCAACGTCTCAAAGACGTCTTAGGCAGGTAATACTTGTACTGGAGGGGGAACAGTACGATGAATTTAAAGGATACTCTCTGTCTCGAGAGCACATGCAGTAGCCTCAAATGAGCTCTCTGACAGCCAGCTCTCATAGTTAAAGAGAAAAGCGCTGTGGTGAAACGTGGCTCGAGGCGGCACTTTAAAAAAAAAAAAAGAAAAAAAAAAAAAAGAAAGGAATCTGGCAATATTTCTTTGTGAAACATGGAAAGCTCAATATGTCCAACAAAACTCTCCCTTTAAATCCTCTCTCAGTGAGAGATAACCATGCTGCAGCTTTTAGAGATGACAGTGAAATGTATTCTGCCTCAGCAAGAGAACCAAGAAGATGGCTGGGTCAGCGTGCAGGCTTTTCACCCGTTCGGTAACAGATTTCCCTTTCTGCTCTACATACTGTAGAAACATCAAATTTTCATGCCAGGTTTGGACCAAGAGGACGCAACTGTGGGAGAAAAAAAAAAATAAAAAAAAGAAAGCACACAATGTATCAGGAAAAAAGGAAAATAAAGACTTGCCTTTGTGGATGTTCACAGCTTTGCAGTGAGGAATGAAATCCCAATATGATGTGAATGTGCCAGAAAATGAGTGCTACACCATTTTACAGCTTTCAATGGCGAGGCCAACCTTTACCATGCTGAGTAGGTGGGGGATTCTGCAAAAAGGAGAAAAACTACGGGGAGAAATAAAAACGGCTTTTTCACTCCCCAGTTGTCACGATGCAAAACAGTCTGAAATACGATTCAGAGTCATGTGGTGTGTTCCGCACCCCTGACCGGTCTTAGATCTTAATCGACAACCTCCATCCGTTCAGCCGTCTGATTCAAAATCCCATGTTTATCCCATATTATTTTGGAAGTGCACTGAGGGGAAAAAAAAGAGGGTAATCAAATTAATCGATGAACAGTAAAATAAGCTAAATTAACTTGATATAATATAAACCGATTCAAGTTATTTATGTGTTTTTAGCCATGATAGCCACGGGATTAATGGTCAGTCTGTCAAGCACAGTGTGACATATCAACTACATGATTCCTATTTGTGGGATTGCCTTTAAATTTGGAACAAATATTAATGTACCTGACAAGACTTATTGCGTTCACTTTGTTGATTGCCTGATATTTCATCTGGTGAAAAATTTTCAACCGCGCGCACAGGTGATTGATTGTCATTAACTAAATTATGACCTAATGACAGCAAAGCTGATGACGTTCGGCCGGAAAATGTCAGCGCACCAACTTGCTACGCTGAAGATGGCGAATGTGGAACCACGGCGCGCTCAGTACCACGCGTTAACACCGTCACTGAGCGTGTTCGCCTTACAAGCCCAACCAGTCATGACCATTGTAAGGATCAAACCAGCCTTGGTCCCAAACCTTTATGCACCTAACAACGTTTTGGGGGTTTTTGTTGCTTCAATGAGCGACTTGGTCTAACCGGGACGCTTGTGTGGCTTTGGCCTCTCGGTCTTGTTAGCTGACATTTAAAGTAAAATGTGGATATACCACTATGTGTTTTGAAGGTTTAATTTAACTATAACTATGTCTAACTGTCATAATTTTGTTACAAATCTGGACTTGGAAACTGAGAGAAGAAGCTTTTTCTTTGATCTGACAATGCATCCTTTTACATAGGGGGTTAACTGCTTTGAAAGGCTACCCGGAGCCAATAGATGTGATGTCTTCGAAATGTTCGGTGCAATCTTACTAAAACAACTGGAACTTAAAAAAGGAGGAAAAACTATAACCGGAAAGTTCTCTTCCCTTACTTGCAGTAATTTTCGAAACATTCTGTGCATTTTGCTGTCGTCTTTACATCCTGACACGACTGGAAGCCATTCGCGAATGCAGACACCATCGCTGCGCCTCTATGTTTAGCAGCATAGCTCTTAGCGAAGAAACAAAAAGTAACTCACTCACATTACCATAGGCGTAGGTTTCACTTCGAGACCATACAACACAACTGGCAAACTTCCCCGCCCCCACAGCCCTCCCAAGACTTCTCTCACATGTAAAAGAGCCAGTCCGCCATCTGTTCTTTTCTTTTCTAGGCAACAGAAACGTTCATTACAATAATTAAGTCTGTGAGAACACCGTTTCATGCTGAAAATATGGAAGGTATTTTTGCCTGTATTCCTAAACTTTAACGTGCATTAATTTGACTTGTAACATCATCCCTCAATCAAAGCTCTGTCGGCATAGATTTATGCCGGTGCATTCACTCCCCCCACCCCCCGGCAACTTCCACTCAATTTCCTCCATTGACATATTGTTATTGACCTGCTATATATACATTTTTTTTTTTCTTTTCTTTGTGTGCCTGAAAATAGAATAGGAACCTGTCCTTTTTGTTTTGGACTAATGATTTGAATGAGTAATCAAATGAAAAATACATATCCTAACATTTGCAGATGCTGTTTTTGAATAATGAAGTTGAACGTCACACAAGAGAGCATTAAAAAGTAATACCCTTACTCAGACTTCTCCAGATCCCTGCTGCGAAGTGCGGCCGGTGACAATTCCCTCAGGGTGTATCTCATTTGCTAACTGTAGCTTCCTGTCCTCTCATTTCCTTCATCTCAGCATCTAGAACTGCGGGTTTACAAATTACACAATTCACTTGCCAAGAAGTGTAATTTTTTTTTTTCCCCTTTGCACTTAACAAAAATCAACATGCAACCAAATCATAATCTCAGTAAATTCTGCTAAACACCAAACAGAGATCTTCTTTGAGTTATTATTGTTAGGGCTTAGTCTACTCTTGTTATTTTTCCATAATGTAACACTTAAGAGTTGAAGCCTGACTCTAGTCAGCCTGCAATCTGTTTTGCTGGTTAATATTAACCCCACCGAATGAATATGGAGAGAGGTTTGAGCTCATGTTTCCCAATCTCTCTAATGAGTTAGTTTTAGAGGCCATCACTCGGTATCAGCATATATTTTGCATTTCCCCAAAATGGGAGCCGTCTCCCAGGGATGGTGGTGGGGGGAAATGGGCCGGAGACCCTTTTACAGAGCCATGATCCTATCAATTATGAAGCAGCTTTGACATCTTAGCGAGCACATACCACTCACTCTACTTGTGGATGAGAGCTTTTCAGTGTTTAGATTTCGACGCCGACCCGTTTCTGTTTTATATATATTTTTTTCCCCTCTTAGAGCCGGGGCATCATCAGTCATTCGTTTTGGAAGGGAATCACCACCGAGCTTCATCAGGACTGAAATTCTGGCAGGTTTTATTCGTTTGCGGTGGAAAAAAAAAAAATTATAGCACCTGACTGCATTGATTAAGACACTTTCAATCACAGAGACAGTTTTAATCAGTGAAATCAGCTGCCGCGGTGTTTGGTTAGAATGGAGACCGCAGAACTTTTGATGAGAACTTTAACCAAAATGAATTTTGGCTGTCTCTTTATAGAACAGATCAAACCACAGAGACGGAAAAACATGGGAGAAGGAAATCATAAGGACGCGGAAATCAAAAGCGAGCGTGCGTCTATCGGCCAAGATTAACATTAATGTTATATCAGCTCATTCCTCCTTTAAATTCGAATCAGCTTTGTGAAGGTTCTATGTCTACACGGATCACCTTTTCTTTCTAAACTGCCACTGTGAAGGAGCAGTCATCAAAAGGCTTTAGTCAAAAGGCACACACACACAGTCCCAGTGACTTAGTTCACCCTCCACGGTGGCTCTTTGAAATGTGCCACTGTGCTCCTGAACAAAGGTAATAATGTCTCTCTTCTGCTGCTATCTGGGTCGAATGAGATCAATCCGTCTTTGGGGCGAAGAATCAGCATGCGCATTGCTCCTTTGTCGCTGGTGTCAAGACATAGGTGGTGGCAGGGATGAGCCTGATGTAAAGCGAAAGACTTTCAGCTCGGCCCGGAGGAGACAAGGTTCAGACACTATCAGCCCTGGCCATCAGTGACCCTCAATCCCCGAACAATGAGTCATTACGGAGCCCCGAGAGCCCCTTAATAGACTGACTGATTCACAAACTTGGAAAGGTGCGCGTGTGTCTTTGTGTGAAGAATAATGGTGAAATTCAGCACGGTTTCGAAAAATGGTAAAAGGGGAGTCATGGGCGCCATTTGTGCGACAATAAAGCTGATGCATGTTTTGTCTGTTGAGCTGAACAAAAATGCGGCAGTTTTGTGAAGCAGCTTCGCATTGAATTCACAACCCTTCTCTTTTTGTATACTTTCCTGGGTTTTAGATAGATTTTATATGGATACAATTGCCATTTTTGCCCATCAACCAAGAGCATCAACCTACACTCAAAAATCCATAATGACTAAGTGAAGACCTGTTTTTTCAGAAATTTTTGCAAATGTATCTAAATCCAAAAACCGAAATCTCAAAAAAAAAAATATATATATATAAAAAAAATATGCAGACCCTCGATTCACTACTATGCTGAAGTTCCTTTGCTTGAAATTACAGCTTCAAAGCCCTCTTGGAAAAATGTCTGCAAGCTTTGCACACCTTGATTTGGCCAGGGTCTTGGCTGTCTGCTTCGGGTAATTGTTGTGCTGAAAGGGGAACCGTTTCCCCAGTCGTTCTGGAGCAGGTTTTCTTCAGGGACCTCTCTGTATTTGGCTGCATTCACCGAGCCCTCCGTTCTGACCAGCCATCCTGCTCCTGCTGCCGTGAGGCGCCCAGCAGGATGTCGCCACCACTATGCTTCGCTGCGGGACGGCATTAGCCGGCTTATGAGCCCTGCCGGGTGTTGGCCAAACACTGTGTTTGGAGTTCTGCCAACAGAGTTCAACTTTTGTCTCATCAGACCGGAGAATCTTTCTCGTCATGCTCTTGGATACATTTAAATGCCATTTGGCAAACTCAAGCGGGCTGCCATTTCCCTTTCACTCAAAGTGGCTTCTGTCTAACCACTCTAAAAGGCCTGACTGATGGAGTGCTCCTGAGATGGGTGTCCCTCCACCTGGTTCCCCCATCTCTGTAGAGGCCTTCTGAAGCTCTGCTATAGTGACTGTTGTGCTGTAGAGTGACCAAAGCCCTTCTTGCCCGATGGTCGACTCTAGAGTCCTGGTGGTCCCAAACTTCTTCAGTTCCAAAACTGCTGAAGCCATTGTGCTCCTGGGAACACTCAAACCTACAGAAATGGTTTTACACCTTTGCCCTGATTCATGGACACCAAGCAAGTTGTAGACACATCTCAGGAGTAAATAAAGAAAAATGGGTAAATTTAAACCGAAGACACATTAAAGGTGGCAAACACTGAAAGGGGTCCGAAAACTTTCTGAACATTGTTTTTTTTTGTTTTTCTCTATTTTGTAAGCAGAGTTCATATCCAACTCATACGATGGGCATGTGATAAGGTGGACATTTCAGAGATTTAGCATTGTATGATTCTAGGGCAAACCCAGCCAACAATGGAGGTGCTACAAAACCATGAAACGTTGTGTGGTGGGATTTTCTGGGACAACATGCATTATGGAAATGAGCTGCTTTTTCTTCCTCAAATGCACCGATGTCTTTCTCCTCTAAATCCAAATTAGCATAATTTCCTCATCCCCTTCCGTGGTTCCTCTCCATGAAGATAGTTTTGGTTTTGTTTGTTGCAGGTTTGGGGGAGTCTGTCTCTGGGCCTGAACAGGATAAACTTCCCATAGTTTTCTTGGGGACTGTTATAAAAATAAGGAAATTCCATTCACATTCACTGTATTATTGTGGAGGCAGAAATCTCAGATGTCTCGAAACGTTCGCGAATAAAACCGAAACTTGAAGCATCGCCGTAGCATTTAATAGCGGTGGTGACTACTACCTTGTCTGATCTAGGCTTACCTCCGCCAGAAATACCGTATTAGTGCACCAGTGAAGAACCCTGGAGCACACAAAAAAGTAAAAATAAAGTAAGAAATAGTAAAACTTTAATACAGAGATAAACTTGCTGCTAGTCTTTTTCACCTGTTTTGTTCAGTGGCTGTTTGGCAGCCTGGGGTTCAGATAAATAAGCTTCCACTGTATCAGCCCTCAACTTTGGCAGCACTCTATTAGGCACCGGGAAAAGGGCCCTAAGTGGGAGCTTAGTCACCATCACAGTCCGACTTCACCTCAGCCATTTTGCACCTAGCATACACCCTCTATTGCTAGTGGCTTGACAGGCTGTCAATATACCCTGACACATGATAATGGCAGTGGGAAAGGCTACAGAGCACCCAACAAACAATATGTGGTTCTAACAAAGTCAGGAGGGGCTGCATGTGTTTTGTTTTGTTTTTTTTCCTTCTTTGGAATGATCAATAAATGCAATGTGTATCCTGGAACTACTGCAGGAAAAATTAAATTAGGCTCGAGTGAATTTTTGTGTTATGCTTCAGGATGTGAACTTTATGCATGTAGATAATTATTCGGAGATCCTCTGGTAATCAACGATGTCAGCAAAAGCAGTCAAGGGGTGAAATTCAGAGAGGGATGTGTCAGTAAAAGCAAGGAACTTCCATTAAAAAGTCAAATACCAAATCCTATAGGAATTACAGAGCCGAGGAGAGATAGCCTGTCACCATCTAACAGCTATAGCTTCACCCAAACCCGCTTTATAAAGACTGAGCAAACAGTGTGCTGCTTACCCAAGACAAACCATTGTGTAGTTGTATTTGTTGCGGAGACCCCACTAAGAAATCCGCTTTTTCCTTCAGCAGTCTCATTTGGTGCACATCAGATATCCTCTTCTCTTTCACTTGGGTAAACAATGGCAGGGAGATGGAGCCGGTGACTCAGTCCCTGGTGGATGGTGCAGTTCACTGCCATATGAAAGTTTAATCAAAGGAGCAGGAGGCAGTAGTTAGTCTCTCAGGAAAGAGGCACGGAGCCACCAACCAGGAAGCTTTGGCAAGGGGGCTTATATCAAATTTAGAAGTCATTAGGATTGCTAATAACAAGCAGTGGCCAATGCCACGAGCCTTGCTTGTGAGAACACAGCAAATGAAATGCTCCTCCTCATCTGAAGTCCCACGGGAGAGGCCAGAGAGAGGCCAGACCTGGCAGAGATTTCCATAAGCATTTTTTAATAAAATCCAGCATAATGAAAGATAAACAACCAGGAGGCAAGTTGGAATGATATTTAATAAGCACAGACTTCTTGCCTCCCCAGGTATACACTGATCAGCCACAACATTAAAACCACTTACTGGTTTTAATTTTGAGGCTGAATGGCTGAGTATGTGTATATTTTATATATATACTCATTACATACATATATACATACATACACACACACACACATACATACATATATACACACAAACACACACACTACTGTTTACTTTATATTATGTGCATGTACTTACATACATATAGATACATGTATGTATATACAATCACAGTTCAAATTACAGGCACCCTTGAATTTACTTAAAATTTAATGCAAATGAACCAATTTTGTGTAATCAGAATATTTTAAAAATGTAGGGAAATATAAAGTACAGACATATAATTTACACTTCACAATTACGGGCTCCCTCTTTTGATGAATTTAAATTATCTCCTCAAACAAAATTTAAAAAAATAATGCTTAATTTTTCAGTGTTCACATGACCCGAATTAACCAACGATTGGTGGTTTTATTGCATAAAAAGGGGCTGATTGTTTACAGTGTCCTCTTCATAATGGCAAAGAAAAGAGCTGTCAGAGAACATTGGAAATGTTATTATATACTTTAAAGAGATAATAATAATAAAAAAGTGAGAGAACACTGCAAAGGTTGATGTGGACTGTGGAAAAAATACCATGCAAAATATTTAAAAGAGTTTAAGGCTGATCTGGAGAACCTGGAGTGGCAGTTTCAGTCCAAACCATCTGCTGCCCACTAGACCAAGTAGGCCTCCATTCGGTAAAGGCCAACGGGGGCACCGCTATTGAAAGAAAGGCACCAAAAGGCAAGACTGATGTTTGCAAAATCTTCCATAGATAAAGCCACAGACTTTGTAGGATAATGGACAGATGAAACCAGCGTAGAGCCCTTTGGGAATCTGTGCATCGGTTTATTTATAGGCGAAGAAATGAAACACGCATAAGGAAAAGAACATCCTACACACAATAGAACATTGTGGAGGTTCTATAATGTTGTGGGGCTGCTCCATTCTATGCTTCCTATGATACATTCAATGCCTCAAGTGCTCTGGTACTGGAGGCATTTCATGTATCAAAGGAATGATGAAATCTGAAGATTACCAAGCTATTTAGGGCAGAATGTGTTACCCAATGTCAGAAAACTAGGTTTGAGGTGAAGGTCTTGGGTCTTTTTCAGCGATGACAACGACCCAAATCACACATCGAGCAGTAATAAAGAATGGTTGAAAAGGAAAAGATGCTCAGCAATGAGTCCTTATCTAAATCCCATTGAAAACCTTTGGAGAGAGCTGAAATCTGCCATTACGAAAAGACCTCCTGCAAATTTAAAGAGCTTGAACGCGGTGGGAATGTGTCAGAAACTACCAGCAAATAGATTCATAAGCCTCTAGGTGCCTACAAGAAACATTTAGAGGCTGTGAGTGTTTCTGAAGGTCCGGCAATCAAATGTTAGTGAAGGGTGCCAATAATTGTCACTGGGTAAGCATTGTGTTGGTTTGGTTTTTTTGGCTAGTATATAATCTTTATTCTTTTTTACCATTTTTAGCAAACAGTTCCCCTTTTGTTTTGTCCACAAAAAGACATTATATTAAGAAATCTCTAATTATACAAAATTGGTTAATTTGATTTTTTTTTTCATGAAAATGTTCAAAATTAAAAAATCAGGGGTGCTAATTATTTCACACACACACAGAGTCAGAAAGGTGGCAAATTAGAGGACAAACCTGGAAAAAATGAACGAAGAAAGAGGATGAAAATGCTTCGGGGTCATCGAATGGTTCGATGAGTATGAACATGAGGTGAATCATATGCTGTGGCCTTTGCAGTCACCAGATCTCAACCCAGCCGAACACCTGTGAGAGATTTCTGACCGACGTGTTAAGCGACGCTCTCCACAACCATCATCAAAACATCAAGTGTGGGAATAGCTTTTGAAGAATGGTGTTTCATCCCTCCTGCAAAGATGTCACGAAGATATGTGCGTGTGTGTGTGCGTGTATATACATATACACATACACACACGTGCATCCATCCAACCACACACACACCTACATACACACGCATCCATCCAACCACACATACATACACAGTGTTCATATACACCATTCAGCCCGAACATTAAAGCCCATAACCAGTTTTAATGTTGTGGCTGATCGGTTTCCATTCTCCTCTGACGGAGCATCGTGTCAATACAGACCGCAAAGTGTTCAATCTCGAGTGATAAGTGCAATCATAAAGATTAAAACCAGTTAACAACATCACAGCCCGTGGAAAAAAAGGGATCTCTGATAGGGAATAAAATCAATGCTCTGGTGAAGCTTTGTGGTGCAGTAGCCACTCAGGGGCCCAGACAGGTTGTTAAAGGACGTGACAACGACTTAGCGCAAGGTCAGTCGTGATCTTGTGGCAGTTTCAGCTCTTTGTCTGTTTATCCCATATCCCTCATTTCAGAGTATATCAATACTGCTGCCAAGGGGTATGAAATGTGCGGTCCAGCTTGCTACATTCGCCACCGGTGTGCAATAAATGAGAGCACAGCGAGAAAAACAGCCAATTTGGTAGCAGTGAAATATCCAGCCTGTGTCTCGGGGCGGGAGGCGGACTCCCACGTCGCACTCTGAGGAGACTTTTGATAAAACACATGATCCAGAAGGTAGAAATCAGGTCGGAGCAGCGATATTGGAAAATCTATCTTAAGTATATGTTCATCAGCCACAGAGTCTTTTCCAAAGGCGACCTAGAAGAATTTGGACCAGCTGGAAGTTGATCTCCAGAAAAAGCCCTATGGAAATCTGCAGTGTGAGACAGGCAGGGAATAATGGGGGCAGTGCTTCAACTTGTGCCCTGTGTGTAGATGTGGACGATACAATGGGTGTCAAAGCTGCCTTATGTAATTGTCATGTGATTAAAAAAGAAAAAATGTGATCGTTTGAATCTGAGGCCCTTAAGAGAAATAAGGGCAGCTGGACAAGTAAACTGCACACTTGACCAACTTGGCCAGTCTGTAAATGAATAGAGAGGTTATTAACTGTATGTCTGGAAAACGCCATCTTTTTACAGCTGCTTAAGAAACACTCCAATTTTCTTTCAATGTGTCAATCCCAGTGGACAAGTTAATGTCAAAACCCAGTGCCAGAAGTTGATTTGTTCAAAAATGGTGAATGTAAATGGTTATGGGGAATTGAGACTCTCTTGCAGGACCGTTAAAACTTTAAAGAGTAACACATGTGCAGTTAATTTTAGAAATCGAGAAATCTTAGAGTGGTTATAAAAGAAAAATACCTATAAACAGTTGACAAAAGGAAAACAATTGCCAAAGACAAGCTTATAAATGGCCAAATAAAAAAAAAAAAAAAAAAAAGTTTAATGGCACCTTCATCTTACTTAAAAGCCAGGATTAAAGGGCAAGATAAATGGGGAAAAACAAGGTACTTTGAGCTCAGCAAATGATGTGTGATTTTGATTTTTGTAGAAAAGAAACAAAATGTGTGCCTGGTTGATGCTGCGCAGACCCTAAAGCACACTGCTCCACAGTGATAGCCAAATGCTTAGAGGCAGCAACTTACAGCATTTGAAGAGGCAACAATGGGAAACACAAAGTAAAAGACGTCTGATCAAAGAGATTCTATCAACGGGCTTGCTCTACCCCTCCAGGAACATTGTGTAATGCTGAGAACAGTAATCTTTGCAAAAATAAGTGCTTGGAGAACCTTTTTAAAAGGCTTTAGAGAGGAAATTTTAAAACCCAGTACTGATCAAAAAAAAATAAAATTAAATAATAATAAATAAGAAAAAATCATGGTGGGTAATAACTTTCACAGAGAAGTAAAAGCAATGAGGTAAAATGGATTTTGGTATGTTTGTAGAAGTTTTAAAAACAAACTATTTTGGGGACCCTATGGATCTACACAGTGAAAATGATCATTCTGGTAGTTTTGGTCATCTTTTCTAATACCATCTCCTAATTTTATGGTCTTTTTAGCATGAAATTTTCTTTGTTTTTCTTAGTGTTTCCCCCCAGAGAGTGTTTCTTTGCTGAGCTGCACTGGGAGTTTAACTCACCAAGTTGGAATTTCATTCAAAAGAGGCTATTTTTGGATGAAACACACACTATGCAGCTAACTCCGACTTCTAAATAACAGAAACACCTCTGTATGGGAAAACAGTTCAATATCACTACAAACTACTTCCTCCAAATAATCTTGAATTTAAATTAGTGACTCACTTAAAAAAGTTAAAAACAAAACAACCTAAGTATAAGAGGCATAAAAGTCCCACTAACTGAGAAAGTGCAGCATGTACCTGACCCCCTGGCTGCTAGGGTCACAGATTTCCAGTGCATCATGGCAGTTGGTCATGAGAAGTCTGCGGCTTAAGAGGCCGTGCTTTAACAAGTGGGTTCCGTATGCACATAAACATCCAGCCGGGCGTCGTCAAGGCAAACGCCACGCTGCAAGCGCAGAATGAGCGTGACAGTGGCGGCTGCGGGGGCGAAGGGGCTTGAGGGTTGGTGGTGGGGGGGTGGGGGGGGGGGGTTGAGTGTGAAGTGATGGATGATGCAATTGTGAATTCACTTCATTAGTTAAATGGTCCCTGGCTTCTCGTTGTTTCTGTTTTTTTTTTTTTTTCCTTCTTCTTCTTCCCCGGCTGCAGTGTCATTTGAGCAAAAAGTTTCTCCATTGCATCGGCCATGTGTAATTAAATTAGACCGTTAACACTAAGGGCTGCATACTCTTCATTACAGCGCAAATGAAAACGTCAGGAATCCTCCACTTCTGTAATTATTTTATCAAAACATTCCTCACAACCATAACTATTTCCAAATTTAAAGCTGGGCGTTGTGATTCTTCTCAAATAATTACCTGATTTACATAAACTGGATGATTATGGAGCATTTTTAGAACAGGAGGTATCCGAACAAAATAGCAAACACAGCATTTAACCTCCCCCCCGGAGAGTTCACATCCATACATAATGATAAGGCCCATTTAACAGGTGCACCCAGGGAGGTTTCCGTAAAATTGCCCATAATGCCTGTGAGATTAGCCTATATGTTGCGTCCTACTAGCACTGAAAGTGATGCTAATTGTCGAATAGTAGCTAAGTAATTCATGAGGCTGCTTTAGCTTTTTTTTTTTTTTTTTAATTTAGGTACATATATAAACAGAAGGCGCTGCCGTTTTTAAAAATTCATTACAATTCCCCAAAGCTCAGCTGATAAGGAGGAAAAGTAATATGGTCATTTGAGCTAAAAAAAAAAACCCAAACAAACACAGAAATAGTCACCTTTTACAAATAAAAATTACTCTCTAAAAAGAACCTCTATTTCAATTTCGGCAGCTATAAACCAATGAAACCGGTACACTATTTTGACGGCCAAATTCTGCACTCTCCCATGTAGTTCAAAGTTCTGTTTCTCTGTGATGCCTTTGATGGAGGATTAGTGAGATTGTTCCAGTCCAACACCAGAGGAAATGACAGATCCTGTACCGTCTGACATCATAACACGGAAAAACCAAAGCAAGCTCCCAAAACTTAGAGTTAATGTTGTACTAAAGATATCGATCGACACATAAATGCCCAGCTGCTGGGTTAAGCGACATGGGGCTAGTGAATTTACTTGTGCTTTGCATCAAAGTGAGCCATAACAAGATTAAACAGAGTCTGAAATTACATGCAACATATTTGCATGAAAAAAAGTATGGAAGTTCTATAGCTGTATTTCTTGCAAATCAAAGACCTAATTCTGTGCAGTGGATTAAACTTTACTTTCCTTGTGATTTTTTTTTTTTGTCAGATAGGAATGCGTGACCAATGGAATCTGCGTCTCTATAAATGATGTTACGAGATCAAGGGCAAGGCAATTGAGTTTGGCATCATTCATCAAGCTGAGTTATTATCAATCTTATTTGATGAATTACCTGAGTCATCGCTACGAGCTGCGATCACTCAAACAATGAGCGCAGTCGGATAAAGGTGAGTGGCAGGAACAGGGAAGGGCCTTCTTTTCTTTAACTACAAAGATACGGCCTTGTAAATGAACAAAACCGTTACGATCTCACCTCAAAGGCACTGTAGACAAAGGAAACGGCCATCCCCCTGCAGCCTCAACACCATGGGGGGAACTGAATAACTCTTTTGCCGAGATGCACGGGAGGCAAAATGTAATCATCATCATTAGAGCTTAGACCATTGCTGACCCATTGCAGGGAAGGATTCCAACTAGAACACAAACATGTTTATAATTTTTCCCACATGGTTCCTGTGTTCAGTTTATGCATCATTTTTTTTTCCATCTTCAGACCAAGCTTGGAAACAGCTTTTACACTTAGAGAACTTATTTCAGTTACAATTATTATAATTTAATGCGTAATGACGACCAAATTACATTAAGAGAAGCCGATTCTACCTTTGAGTCATTTGACTGAATATGAAACGACGCAGAGGATTATCAATCGCGGACTCAGTTTTTGAAATGCCACTGCTTTGAAACTTCCGTATGTTCTGTAAATCACCACAGATTTTTCAATGAGATTCAGTGTGCGTAAGCGTGTCATTTTTAATCCTAAGCCAAGAAGTCCTTTTAAACAATTTCTGTTTTATAAATAACCACACCCCTCCCCAAAAGCTCCTGCAAGCACATATGTTTCTCCTCTCCCACAAAAAAATTAGGAAACAATTTCAATTTAATGCCTTCTGCTCATCCTTCAGATCCAGACTTCCGATCCACTTAGCCATGAAGTTAATTCTAATTCCTCTGTCCCATAGAGAGGGCTAAAAAGTCCCACCTCGCCTGGTAGAGCTCAGAGATAATATCACAGGTGGCTCAAGCAGCAGGGGAGCCCCAAATCTCTCTAACCAGCCTCGGGGGGAGAGGCAATGGAAGGAGGAGGCAGAGGAGACTGCAATATGGTGAGTTTAGTTTCACCTGGCCTCACAGTTTGACCTCTGGACCATGTGTCAGCTCCTCCAGAAGAGCTTAAAAATAATTAAGGAGCATAAAAAGTCTTCTGAATGGGAAGTAGTTACGAATAATGACATGCATGTTAAGTGGTCGAGGGTGTTTTACACATAATTTAATGCGTAGAGGGGCCTCTCGCAAGAACTTGTTAAATACCGTGTAAAACTGCCAGATAATTGAATTCTTCTGGCAAGAAAACATAACTTATGTTCCCAAACGTTTAAACCTTTTGGTTGCATTTTAAACAAGAGCCTGCTGCTGGAAATATCCATGAAAAAGGAAAGGACCCCCCCCCTCCTCGTTTTTTTTGTCCTTTGGCATTTTTAGATGCAGCTTCCTAAAATAACAGTGGTACAGAAAAAGTGTATGTTAATAACAACAAAAATATTAATGATAATATCCTAAAGTCATTGATTGGTCTGTGTTGCGATGGTCTAGTCGCTTCTGACGCTCAGTAAGAATCCAGACTCTGGCAAACTGTCAAGATTAAGGACAAAAACGTCAGTTTTGGCTTTGGTTCAAAAACACTAATACAATCAGCCCCCATGGAAAATGACTTGAACAAACAAACTAGTAGTAGGTGCCAATAACAGCGGGATTGATAGATGATAAAATTGTTTCTATTAAAGCATAATTAATTGTTTTGGGGTTTTTTTGCCAACAAGCTGCGATCACAACACTGAAATAACCTTTTTATTCAGTACAGCAAACATATATGGCAAACAGATCCCCTTTTACCTAATACAATAATCCCCCTCCTTTAGCTCCGTTTTTGGTTCCAACTCACAAAAAAACAAACAAAAAAAAACCCCAAAAAACAAAAAACAAAAACATCTGACTGCTTAGCTGCGAAACGCTGCACTGTGGTTCGATGCATTATAGCACATGCAACACTGGAAAAACTGCATAGAAGAACCAGATCCGCAGTAGCGTGATAAAACTAATAAAATGAGTTATAATGGTGACAAAGAGCATAGGAGGGGATGACAACACTACTTACTATCACGCAACCTTTTTGCACACATTTTTGTTGCATGTGTAATAATACTAAGTCCAACCCATAGAGCTATTTCGGTGTAAATCTATTTATTTGGTTTCTTTCCTCTCTCTCTACGTGTGTTGGCCATTCGGACTCGTTTGGAACATATCCCTCTGTTCGTCAGATGTTCACCTGGGCGAACCATAGGAAACGCCCAGCAGTTTCCAGTCTGGCACGGGCAGCCACAGTCCATCTACCGCAGAGAGCAAACGGGAAGGGAGGCTGTGGCGGGAGGACGGCGGAGAGCGGGAGAGGTGAACAACAGCCAGGTAGCAACAGCAAAAACAAGAACAGATCAAGCAGCATCCAGAGATAAAAACGGAGTCTTAGCTCTGTGGCCTTCACAGCTGAATTTATCTCATCTATAGATAGAAAAATAGATATTACCGTCTATGCTGTTATGAGTTGCATGTGCATGGAAGCACTGTTATTGAAACAACTTATCATCCACAATTGCTAAGAAGACATATTTCATGTGATGTGATGTGAACACTTTGAATTGATTCCAATGCACGATCAGAATTTTGTTGCACGAGGTTCCTTTTTCTATATAATCAGCGCGAAACTGACCATCAAGGAACAAACTTGATTTTTCTACCTATTTATATTTTTCTTTCTAAATGATCCGTTCTGTAATGAAGTTCGTCAGCCTGCCGCTCAGGTCGGGTTTTCTGAGGACCGAGGGAGCAATGAGAAGCAGAGGCATTAAAACCAGTGACAGCCTGAACAGGAAGGAGGTGAGCGGGACCGAGTGTGAAAGCAAAATAAAAAAAAAGAAAGAAGAAGAAGTAGGAAGAAAGAAGCGGATGAGAGAACAGAAGGCCGGAGAGAAAACTAAAAAGAGAGAGGGGAGGGGGAAACGTCTCTTTTTTCCCCGCTGACCCGCTTCCTCTGCTCCGCCGCCCTCCACACCCCCTTCCCCTCTGGGCAGCCAGGTGGCCAGGCTGGGCACAGACGGCCCTCCTTCCCTCCTCCATGCTGGCCCTGCTGGCCCTTCCAAACACGGAGCAGCAGTAGCGGGAGGACACCGGCCAGACGCGGTACAAAGGGAGAACGGACGAGCGGCGTTCGTTGGCCTGGCGCACACACTCACCTTCCACACAACCCGGCAAGGGGAGCAGAGGACGGCCTGCCGAGCTCGAGGAGGTTTGTTTCGTCTTGTTTTTTTCCAAAGCAATTGTTTTCATGTGTGTGTGTGTGTGTGTGTGTGTGTGTGTGTGTGTGTGTGTGTGCATGTGGAGTTTTTGGAGCAATGTCAATTCGAAATGAGATGCATCTGTTTATATTTATTTGAATTATCATCATCCGTGAGATAATTATTTTCCGCAAGACTGATTTTTGTCAAGAGGTCTTGATAAACCAAAGCCCTCCTATTTTATAATGCAAATTACACACCGGCAATTTCTCTGCTCTTACGTTGTGTTCACACCGAGCATGAAAGAAAAACTAGACGCAGAGCGACGACACACACACGGGCACCTGAAAGACAAGTACACAGCACAAACAGATGCAGATTCACTAAGCATCGCCAAGTTATGCAGAGATGCATCCACGGGAGTCGAAAAAATGTTTCACTTTGAAGGAAAACACTCACACTCACAGTATCTTCATTAATTTACACAGGGCGGAAACAAAAAGAAGGAAAAGTCTGAACCGAATTCACAGAGAATTCCTGGATGGTTTTGTAATCCGTCCAAAACACGAGGCCACCGGCTCCCGCGCCACACATCCATGAAAAAAGAAAACCAAAAAATGATGACGACTGTGCAAAATCAACGCGGCTGCACGGGCTCTTGTAACTCGCAAGCCTCCACGCTTCCGCAGTACTCGTGAAGAACTTCGGCCGCGCGTCTCAACAGCTTCTGTCGACGGCGTCGGCGGGACAAAACGCGCCCGCTTTGCTACAGATTACACGTTTAATAAGAAACAAACAAACAAATTTAAAAAAAGAAAGAAAAACAACAAGAAGTCTGCCAACGCAAACAAGATGCCGCGCCTAATGAAGTGGGAAAAAAAAAACGGCAACGGCAAAGCATTCTGATTGTCAGAGCTGTCCGGATTGGAAATCTTGCGCCGCGTAACTGTGAAACATTTCTCTTGAACGACATCCCACATATAATATATATATATATATATATATATATATATATATATATCTCAAATCCCTGTGGACTATGTAAAGAGGAAGGCGAAGACTCATACACACACTGACTGGTCCTGGCAAATGCAGTTAACACTTTTATGTGTCTGCTTGGAGAAGCAGTCTGTGATTATGTAATTGCTGCCAATGCACAGAAAATTTCAGGAACCTTTATCTCAATTTTAAAAAAAAACAAAACAAAAAAAAAGCAACTTACAGTGTTGCTGGTTTGTGGTAGAATTATAGGTCACTGCTCTCGAATACTGTACAAAAATCAATCCACCACCCACTGTCTGCACCAACAACCTGAGGACTATTGCAGGAGACGTCACAGTTATTACAGCTTACTTAGGTTGAAGTCGCATTTTTTCAGCCTCAACAGGGCACAGTGTACCCAGGGCTACCATCTGTACTTCCATGGCAGATGTCTCGTCCACTCCATCATCTGGGAGGCCTCTGGCCTCCGGGGGCCGAGCGGTCTCCATATCTGAGGGAACATTGCAGCCCATTGAGCCATCGTACCGAGGACAAACGGGAGGACAAAACTAAGAGGTCGTCTGTATGGACGTGAACAAAGCCCCATTCACCCGCACTGCGAACGCGCGTAGAAATGTGACGATGAATGGGGCGACAATGAACGCCGGGCTCTTGTTTCGCTGCCAAAAAAAGAGCGTGTTCTGCGTAATTGCCACGGACACCGTTTCACACGGAGACGCGAATGGGCTGTGATGCGGACAGCCGCTGCCGACGAGACAGGAGGTCCAGAGGAGAACCGCCGATGATTGCGGCGCTGCCCGCCTCCTGCACCGAGTCCACCGCGGTATGGGGGGACTTAACCTCTCGCGGGCCCCGGGTTAATTCGCTGCGCCCCTCCGCGGCACAAAGTCGCCCAGCGAAGGCGGCAGTCTGGCGCCGAGAAGAATGGCTTCACAGCGGAGCCACTCCAGTAGAGACACAGCACGGCAACTCCGGCAATCCGAGGAACCACTGTTCAAAAGCAAAAAAACAATTGCAGCCTCATTGCATCAGTTGGATGTCGGGTCCACGGGAGCGTTGCTGAAAAATTCGTCATCCCCAAAGCCAACAAGGTCCTCAAAAGTTAAAACCCAAACAATGCTCTATGAAGTGATTGATCTTCGCAGCATAAACACCGTTCTGCCGTTTTCTGAAAAAGGAGCCAAACTCATTGTAATTCAAGAGACACAGAACCACTGGGTTCCCTCCTCTCCCCATTTAGTGCACTGACTTAGCTAAAACACATTTCACTGGATTAATCTGGTCCGCCTGGAAGGTGAAGATAAAATGTACTTCAGGCCAATATCAGCAGGAAGGACAAGGGGGGAGGGATAATCACATGGAGCAAAACTGTATCAGAGACATTGTAATGATAATTATTTATCATCCCCCGTCAAGGTCAGGATTCTTTCCCGGAGTTGTGAAAACTTTTGGACCTTAAATAGAACAATCACATATTCCGCTGGCTCATTTTCCTCCTGAGCTTAATGAGTATCTGACTTCGAAAGGTACATTGGAAAAAGACAGACGGAGGGAAAAAAAAAACAAAAAAACAACCTACAAAGCACAAGGTCAACAACATACATTGTCAACGACCCAAATGAATAAAGGTCTAGATAAAGAACAATGATTAATTGGTTCTGCGCATCAATGTAAGGCAAGGACAAACCCGCGACCGACTAATCAGTCCTCGGCAGGACCTGAACTGGGAGAGACAGCTTCTTAGCACAAAGACAACCCGCCGCCACCATCTAAAGACCACTTTTGTCCTCTCGCTGCCTCTGCCCACCACATTTAAAAAAATAAAAAATAAAAAAATGGCACACGCCCACTTCCCCCCCGTTGCCTTGCCATCTCTCAGGCCTCCTCATCACATCTTGCGCCAACCGGAGTCCACATTCCACGCCTGGAGGGAATTAGGTGACATTAAAATGACACAAGCTTACGGAGCCCCTTCCCGGTCTTGTTTAGGGGCGAGCGGGAGCTGGCTTCATTTCCTCTGACAGTCAGAGGGAAGCGAGAGCAGCGGGAGAAGGAGGGAGGAGGAATATCTTTAAACCAGCGCTGCTACTGATGAATCGCCTCAGCACCGGGGCAGTGTCTGACGGATGGGGCAAGAGGCGTTTGTTTCAGGGTGGAGGAGGGAGGAGGAAAAACCAAGCCTCGCTTACCTAGAGAGAGAGAGAGAGAGAGAGAGAGAGAGAGAAAGTGGGACATTAATCACGTGACACATATGAAGGATTTAAATACTTCAGAACCTTTAAAACAAAGCTGCATCAATAAACACCATTTAAAAAAATAAGACCCACACACATTAGATATATACTTAGAGAGGAAAAAAGGGGCTTTTCTAACAATATCCCTGCAGGGATCTAGCATTGCATAGAGCTTTCATGGGCTGCTGGTACTATAGAAGCGTATGTCTTGTTGTATACAAAATAAACTGGGTGTTAAAGACCTGATACCGGCATATTCATTCCTTTCATGCCAAATGTCGGCGTTTGCCGATAATAAGCTACTCTGCACTATGAGCCTAAAGATTCTTCTTTAGGTTGACGAGCCACAGAAAAACAATCCAGAATATCATGCAACACAAACGGGGGTCTTCCTTTCACTGGGATGAATGGACAGTAGCCGCTGCAATGTTGCCAGAGCGTGGAAGAGTGCAATCGCACAAACAGACCTACATGTTAAGTGTTTATGCCTCACCGATCAACAAGAATGGGACATTGTGGAGCCTCAAGCTCCTGAAACCCGACAACCAACCGCGGCTGATGCTTATTGCTCATTACTGTTGTGGTTGCTGGTTTTTGTTGGATGAGGCGAAGGCTCCGATTTCAGGGTTTTGGAAAGGAGTTAGCGAGTAAGAAAGACCGTTCACATCAAGATCCAACCGGGAGGTTATCCAAGAGATAAATCAAGATACTTCTACCAACAAACAGTTGAATCATGGTAAGCAGACAAAATAATAATAATAACGCTCCAGGAGACCAGAGCTACCTGTCGAGGATCCAAGGACATCTGAACCCACTATCCTCTAACAGAGACTCTATTCTGCTTTTAAATATGTGGAGAGATACCAGTATCAGCACTGCGACGCACATGCTGTTTATAAAACACACTGCAGATAAAGGCAACCAGGTCGGAGGCATTAACCCTGAATTCGGACCAGAAGTAACATAATACTGACAAGCTCTAACATCAGTCCAGCCAGTCCTGAGTCTGTTCCCTCATTTATCGTGATACAGTATTTATGCTGTTCACCAACCGCCACCGTTTCACGCCGATCAGCTTTTCACCGGCTTTAATGTTGCGGCTGATCGGTGTATCTGCTCCAGGGGAGCTGTGGGGTCTTTTTATGCCGTATCATTTATGGATCTGGCACGGACTTGAATGTAAATGTATCGGGGGTTCGTGTTATACCGGGAATGCAATCTTTTACACTGTTCTGGGTAATAACAACAAGTCTGTCCCTGTTTGTCTCTGAATGGAACAAAATACGTACAGACAACAGAGGCGAGGCTGCGGTGAGAAACACCACATCCTAATCCTCCCGTCTCAGCCCGCTCCTCTGACAGAAATACTATCTATCTAATTCAAGCGAGCATAAAACATGGTTAATCGGCTGTTTGGCCATCTATCACGCTGGCAGGCACATGACTTGTGTGTTTGAGGCTGCTGAGAGACTTAACCCAGGAGAAGGTCGGGATTTGACTCAACAGGTCGGGCAGGGCACGCATCGCTGCACACCCCTGAATATCTCTACTGTATTTGTAAACTACCCTCATGTTCAAATTTCACAAGTGATTTTGAGAAAACAGAACAAACTGAACAGGTTCTCCTACTGGGAGCATTGAACACATCACAGCTTTACAACACCTGTACCCGAAGTGAATGACTAGTGAATTTCAGGATGAAATATGGAAGAAAAATCCACCTGACGTGCCGTGTCAGAAACGGGCCGACAACACTACTCGAGACGGCCTCAGCCGGGCCCCCTTTCAAGGCGGAGGAGGGGCAGTGGTTCTTCCCAGAGCTCCTTCTGGATGTCAGAGCTTCTCACGCTATCACTAAGGAAATCCATCTACCCCGCGAAGGAAACTCACTTCTGTCTCTTTGTCTCATTCTTTCAGCCGACCAAAGAGCTGTGGACCGTACACAAGGGCCTGGAGGGAGATCGACAGGCAAATCAAGTGCTTCACTCTCCGGCTCGCCCCCCCCAACAGTCCAGTTCGATGCCTGAGCCACTGCTGACGCTGCAACACTCTGCCTGTCGATCCCATGTTCCATCTTGCCCTCAAGTGGTTTAGGCACCTGATCTGATAAATGCCCCCCTTCAGGAGGGTTTTTGCAGGCATGTCTGATTGAGGGGAGATCTGGGTCCCCGATGAATAGACAGAAAGGTAGATCAAGGTTCATTCGATATCACAGTTTCAATGTGGGGGACAGAAATTAGCTCAATTATCTTAGAAGCCCTTTCACATTCTATCAACAGGATGTAATCCCATGCTTACACCTTGAACTCTCTTTGAACTCGAATCTCAAATGTCATAAACTAAATCTGACATCGTAGCACCTTAGCCTTGTTATTTTCCCACCTTCATTCCACGGCACCTTGAGCTACGTGTGAAAACCACATTCAGCGTCTGGTTGCTTGTTCAGCTGTAAACTCTTGCAAGCCTCAAGATATGCGATGTTTAAATATGGGACAAGTCTTCAAGGAAACCAACGCACACATGTAATACAGACGGCTGAATGTTCTTTGGTGGTTATGCAGTGAGAGTGTCCATTCTATTTATCTAAATTCATAGCAGTACCTTTCCTGTGCTGGCACTGCATGGCAATAACTGCAACACTGCCCACTATTATCCTCCAATTTCAAGATGGAATGGCATCTCTCACTTTGTCTTCAAGTAGCACGTAATCTCAATACGGAGTGTGCTGCTTGAAAAGCTGTTGAAATAGGGGCCATTGTACTATATATATGCAAATGTGTAATAAATACAAGCTGCTGTACCGAGTGCATGGCTTTAATAAACCAGACAGGGCAAGGGATGGATGGATGGATGGATGGGTCCTTCCTGCAAGGGTGCAGCTTTTGGCAGGGGGCCCGTCTGTCTGTCTGTCTGTCTCCGCCCACCCACGGCCATGTTGCCCAAGTCAACTGCATGGCCAGTCATCAGAAAGCTCTTGTTTCCTCGGCAGATGGGAGGGCACCCTTGCCAAAGTTTTGGAGTGATGCCCCTATGACCTCTTGGAGCTCCCCGGGAGAGAGCCCGTCTGCCGACTCCTGCTGTGGCTCTCTCCAAGGGTCACGTAGGGTTAGTTTGCAGTGGACATGGGACAAATCACTGGCAGAGGCCTGTAGTTGCCAAAGGCAAGTGCGAGTATGTGTGTGTGTGAGTGTGTGTGTGTGTGTGTGTGTGTGTGTTGTGCTCATGCACAGCACACCTGTGAATCTCCATGTATCTGCAATGCATCCCCATGTCAGGGCTTGCAAGGTTGCCAACTAATGCACAAAATGACAATGAAGCAACATGCAGATGATATCCCATTCACTTAACGAGGTAATATTTTATTCTGTCAGTCTTCTTATGATAAAGGGGACGCCACAAATAAGCTACTTGTAGGCCAATTAGTGTGCAGTGCAATTTAGCTTTTAAAAGGACTATACCAGGTTTTTTTTTTTTTGCATGCTCTAATTAATTTACTGCAAATCCAAATTATTATAGATTGGTAATCATGTCAGTTGAGATACAAAAATTGAAACCTAACACAATTTTATATTCCAGATTTAATATTGGTATTACAGTTAAAAGCACAGGTTTTCTTCTTGGGGATATTCTCAATGTTTGAAATTTTAAGTGCAGCTGTTTGGGGTAATCGCAGAGTGGGCTAAAATCCATTTGCACCATAATATCTATTTGAATGAAGGCTGTGTGAATCCTCCAGACTGCCCATACGGCCTCTCTACTTTGATATATAAGTTCCAAAGGCACGCTGACAGCACTTGACTGACCATTAGGCAAGATAATGCATGTGCAATATTCTGCACAGCCAAAGATTCCAAACACAGCTACATTTCAATATACTAGGATTAAAGAATTTAGCCATTTACACTCCTCCTATGTCGTTAAAAAACAAACCAGAATGGCATTACAACTTTGCCGGATAATATTCTTTCATGCTATTGCAAACATTGTTGCACAGCCTCCCATCCTCATGTTCACCGGCAAGCATCATTAGCCTACAAGTAATCTGACAGAAATTTGACTTTTCAAACGCACTGCAAGCAAATTTAATGGAGTAACATAGCTCTTGCATTATTAAGCGAAATGCCAGATAGAAAATGCTAAGTACTCAAGTTATTTACTTATCCAGCCAGGCACTTAAAATATTGACACTCTGCTTGATTTAAAATGCATTTAGTGCTTAAACACAGCCAACACTTCCTGCTGTATGTGCACACTCCGAAAAACCAAAAAAACATAAAAAAGGAGCACTAGGCTTGTAGCTTAGTAAACACCATACAAGAACATTACAAGTCAAATTTTCTACCACCAACCATAAGGAGTCACTAGCATGCACTACTACTTGTCGTTAATGGGCCAGTTTTTGAGCGTGAAGGTCGTATTTATGCACTTTATTGCTTCCTGCTCAGGATGCAGAGTCACCTCAAAGAACATCCATTATTATTAATTCATATTCATTCATTATACTTATTCATGTGTCTCACTCGACGGTGGTTGTTGGACTGATTTAAAATGTATTTCTACAGAGTTTAAATGATCAAATCTAAAATTACAATGGACAAATCCACAGGAGAATTATGAGATAAAGGTGATTAAACCCATGAGATGAGAGTTTGCCTCACAGATCACAGTAATCATGAGATAGCGTCTGCTGCTGACCAAAGACCTGATTTATAAAACTTGACAGCACTATTTCGCCATTTGACTATGACTGAAATGCCCATGCTGTAGTGTGAGGAGCTGGAGCTGATGCATAAATCACTGCTAAATTCCTGCTAAAAAGCATCATAAGGTAACGTTGGATGAAAATACAAGTTAATACCTTTTGATTCCTGTTATCATCTTTTCAGACAACTTTTTTTTTTTTTTTAATTCTAAACTTTTAATCCCTTTAAATTAAATGCTAAATCAGAATGCCTTAACAGTTCTCAGACTCTCAGTCCCTTCTGAGCACTAACACGGTCAGACAGTTAGCTAATCAAATTAAAGCTAATTAAGGCTAACCACTGGTTTCGTATCAAACAGATTTCTGATCTGCAACCAATTGCACGGACTCCAAACAAAGGAAAAAAAAAAAATCAAAGTTCCTGGTTTGTTTTGTTTTGTTTTTTTAAAGCATCCCCCCAATTAACTCTCATATTAATCCCCATATGGCAACATTTTGCAAATGTGGGGTCGCTAAATCCAGCAAAGACCAATTGTAAGCATTTATCTATAGGCCTTCCTTTATCTTACCAGGTGAAACACAATAGTCCTTTCTATGCAGGCGATGAAAATAAAAAGTGACAAATTGCTGTTTGGCCCCCGCGTGTCACGGGCAAGGGTGTACGGGTTTACTGGCTGGATCTTCCTCAAAGTTCCCCCGATGGCACGAAACAGCTGCTACAGTGTGATGGTCTGAAGAAATACGCAGGGCGATCCACAGCCCCAGTAACACTGTGTCTCGTAAACCCCATGCCCCAGAATAAAACTGCTGATTAATAGCTTGTGCACATGAAAAGCACGAACGGGTTTGAGAGTGCCAACTGTGCTTCTGGTCCCCGCGTGCATTGAAGTGCAAGGCAGTGCCGAGCCGGATGGGAGGGAGCAGAGGCAGGGACACGGTGTGGCGAAGGCGCCCTGCGTGCACCGTTAATGAAACGGCAGCGACTGTACAGTATGTTATCTATAGAACAGTCAAATATGAATTTCAAAATCAGACTAACGCAAATATATAAGTAGAATGAGAGATATGGAAGCTGAGAAGCTATAAAAGGAAGCCCAGCAGGGGTTTTATTGGAAATTATTTAGGCATGAACAGTAATACCCTCCATTATATTTTATGAACTCAATTACCTCGAAAAAGGCTGGCTTCTTGTAGTGACACTGCACTAACCTCTGTAGATATACACGAGATTTCATTATCATGGCAGGGAGCGGTGCAAATGTGTGATAACGGAGTTTGGTTTAGCTTTATTTTCCCAGAGATGTGAAGGAAATGTCACAAGAGAAAATGAGCAAGTGAAGCTGTATTTGAATTCTACTTAAAATGAGGATGAAATTCGGGGGGGCGGCCTTTCAAGATGCTAGTGTTATTTGTTTTCTCAGTCACTGAAGTCGTCTTGCACTGGCTCCTTGTCTGCTCAATTCCTGTCCCATTCAGTGAAAAACAGATAATTATGAATAGCTACGGATATAGCCGGTTAAAAGTGTGCCTCCACGCGGCTTGCACTGAGACTCGGATTGGCCAAAACAGTGGAAATCAATTCTCTGTAGTGTCTACGAAATTGACACATTTTAGCTGGGGCCATTCAGTATCAAGGCCCATCCAGATTTTTATTGGCAGATGTGGTTTGGTAGGCCTTTAAGCAGTGTACATGTCAGCCTGAGGCATGGATCGAGGGCTGAGAAGCTCCCATCCGCTGAGTCTGGAGTCACCTCCAGGAGAATTCTCCAAGGACCAGAGAAGGGGTGGAGGGAGGGGGTCATGAAAAGGTCTCTAGATTTAACAGAAAGTGCCAGCAATGATAAAGTATGCTGCCAAAAAAAAGAAGAATTTCCAACTTGGTGGGCCCATGCTGTATCCACAGGGAGTAAATGAAAACAAGGTTAATGCATTCAGCTCTTATTACCCACGCTGGAAGAGAGGCCATCGGCTGTGTCGAGAGGCAGAGAGGCAAGAAATCAAAACAGCGAGTGATATGCGGGCTGGTATGCAATACAAGATCGTGCTGCCAAGGAAATCTGTTTGCCTTGCTCTTTGGTAATGACTTATAGAGCATGGCGGAAAAACTTTGTTTCCACGCTCTGTGCACCTGGGCCACAAGGTCCACGCCGATACGCTCTTATGGTAACTTACTGTGGACAAACTGACTGCTGCAATGCCACCGTGACCCCACGACAGTTGGTAGAGTCACTGCAGGAAAAACGTCCCGGCGAGAAAAAGAACAAAATGTTTTCGGACTCCCTGTTGGTTAGTCAACCATGGGTGATTGTTTCCAGATTACAAGAGTGCCAAGAAGCCCTCTGTGACCTACAGTATAATGGGATGGGTCTTTAATCTCCTGTTTTGTTCCCCAGATAGTGTTGTCTTAATAAGTGGCGTGTCTGTGTTTGGATGTAATACCCTCCGTAATAAGACTTAAGCTCCCTTCTCTTCGGGTGCCAGCTGGAACTCTGGAGCCTCGCAGTGTGAGGTCAGGATGCTCTGCCTCCCAGCTCCCCGTACACCCAGAAGGGCCACTGTGACCATTTGCTCCGGTGTCAGTCACGTTGACCTGTCAATACTGTACTTAGACGCCGGGGTGATGGGATTCCTGCTGGCTAGCGGGGGTCCATGGATTCAGTATGGCGCATAATCTCTCAACAAGGACTGCTGGCTGCTGTCTGATGTGCCTGTGAGTCATATCGGGCCCTTAAACTTCAATCCACACAGAGGCGGTAAAAAGCTGAGCTAAAGCGAACCAACAGCCCTCAGACTCCGGGGGCAGGTTGTGACAGCAGAGTTAAAAGGAGCTTTAAAACAGCACTACACATAAGATTCCACATAAAATATAGCGAAATAAACATCCTTTGATGTACCACATACAGGGTATATAGAGCTGTGACATTTCAGAAATGAATGTGTGCAGTCCACTAAAACTATTTTAATAGTTAAAGCAACTGTTTTGTTTTTAATTCTATATATAAACTATACAGCAGTTAGCATTTAGAGTTCCACTTGTTTATTTATGTATAGGTTCTACAAAAGGTCCATCAATATATATTTAAGTAATAAAGATGATGAATCATTTTATAATAATATATAGTATTTATTAAACGAAGGCAGTTAGTAGTTAATTGTTACTGCATTAGAGGGTTTTTTTTTTTTTGTTGTTTTTTTTTTTTTTTACACCTCTCTAGCGCGGCCAGTAACAATGAGCGGAGTAAAGGAGGAAGTCAAGTGATGTGTTGTACGGAGCAACAGAATTCTGCGTTCAGGATGTTGGGGATTGGTGGATCCGACGACAAAAGGCAGGACCCTCTCACGAGACCGTGCGTCCTAACCCAGGGGGGAAATGTTGGCGTAGCTTCTTATAACTATGACCATTCTTAACCAGGTGTTTGTTATTCCGACCGTGGAATCAAGGGCCCCCTGAACTTTTAACCCGAACCCCGATTCCTTCCCGATCTATCCGAGCGCCTAAACCAAAACGTGACCGTTCCGCAACTGCAGCCCTAACGGTCGCATCATCGTTGCCTTGACGACGAAGGTCCAGTTCGCCCTCCACTCCTACAGGTCATATTTGACGGTAGGTACAAGCTGTATGGTCTTTCGGGTTGAAGGACCTGTTGGTAACGAGTCATTATTTATACAAATACCTTTATTTTCCCCCTTGAGGAAAATTAAAAAAAAAAAAAATACTGAACTCGAACAGAATTTACCTGAAGATACTTAATTTTCTTTAAATGGTCAATAAACATTGTTAAACCTCCTGCTACCAGTTACGCCATCAACAGGTAAAACCGCAGTGGTCCAGCTATAAAGACCAGAAACAACAAACTGCAGGCTGGAATGACCTCTTTACTTTTGCCGGCAATTATTACCTGGCCCATTTAACACAAATCAGTGAAAGTTAATTCATCCCCCAAGGCTGCCCCTACCTATAAAACTCCATACCCTTCCAGTATTCCCCACCCCTCTCACCCCAGATGCACCTTGAAGCCTGGGAACAAAGCCCTTTATTGCTCCTCCGAACGCGGATGCTGTGACAGGTAAATGTTGTCTCTGAAGAAAATGTCCCTAGATGACAACATTCACTGCAGGGTGACTATTATCCCTGATTCATCATTCTCGTATACTGCGGTGGTTTGCGTATTTCTTGCCTGCAGCTTATCAGCAGCAGCCATTCTCTCTCTCCGCCTTGTGCTCCTCTTTCTATCCCCCCCACTCTCCTGTCTTCTTCCTCCCCCCTGTCCTGCTTCAGCAAATCCCGCCAGCCAAATGCTTTACCCCAGAAATCTAATGGAAGTGATTTGACTTCCGATTAATAGGGCTGACAGAGGCAAAACGCCGGGGCAGTGCACTACTGTGCCTATTATGCTAAACACAAGCCGCATGAAAAGAAAGCCTGTGGGGCTTTAGACCGGCAACAGCAGCTGGTGAAGTAAACAAAAAACACATTTCTGAGGAGACGTAACGTAAAAAATGTGATATCAATATTTAATACTTTGTAACTCCAGCATGACACTTCCAATTAAATCATGCTTCTTGATGTAATGGAAGCCAGGATATTATTGGTTTCGGTTTTGACACCTATTATTTCCACTATTTTGCCACTGCAGCGGAACTCATTTCGAAGAATGCCACTAAACTTGATCGTTGTGCTTCAGGTTGCCGTCTTCCTGTGAGACGAGGGTATAATTCAAAGCTCTGAGACCGAATTGAAGATGTTATGATGAGGCTTAAGACCAAGCTAATTGGATTGACTAACACCTGTGCTAAAAACTCAGAGTATTTGTCTCCTGGTGCTTGGGTGGTGTTAGTTTTACTCCCCAGCGTGGCCACAAACATTCGCTCTCTGCTTGATTTATAGACAAACTGTCTAGATCTGCTCCCACATAAAGGCTGATCTCTACATTGTTCTGTTCAAACTATATAAATATTATATTGTGTTTTGCCAGAATCAGGACATGGCTGCCTAGGGGACATTCTATAAATACAGCCTGACAGGCTACATGGCTTTTAGGGTCCTCTGTGTATTCACTTTGCTTGCTTGGAGTAAAAAGCCTGTGTGTTTCACCAACTTTAAGGAATGATCTGTGTGCACCAATCTCATTGTGATTTGATCTCACTCAGAAGGGGGCTTTTTTTTTTCCCCCCTCCCATTTAAAAGTGCCACATGTCCAGGGTCTGTCAGAAGCAGGGGAAGGAGGACTAGGGAGTTTGCAAGAACATAATCAAACAGACTCTTAAGGGATTCTTTTCCATCTTCCAAAAACTGATCCTAAATAAATAGTAAATACAAAACGAGGCACCGGCAATTATGCTCCCTCCGAGAAAAACAACACGTGAGAATCCTTCGATCAGGAAGGTTACGGCCGCACGACGCCTCCTCTTCGCTCTTTCGCCTTGAAGTGTCAGACCGCCGTCATCGTGACGAGGGCGCGGGGAAAAGGTCGCCGTCGAAAAGGGGGCAAAGCGGAAAACGGACTGAAATGTGACTGCAGTGGGAAGGGGTGACATCAGGACTCCACGCAACAGCGGAGGCAGCACTGCTGCGAGGTTTGTGGCCGTCGCCACGTATAAGCGCCCAGCCGGCATCGCACATTAGAATCCCGGCAAACCCCATCATCCGACCCATAACCAAACCATCTCTGACCTACTTTAATATCCCACTATTTAGGAGCTTAGGGCACTACACAGCCTGGGCGAGAGCATTTCCCTAACAGCGCCTACGTTCAACTGCCTGGCTGTGTATCCGCAGACTGCCTGCTACCGACTATTTCAGGAGCAAAAGAATCCCAAAGCATCGTGATGGAATACGCCAGACAATGATGCTGAAGATCAAAAATGACTCTTGCGAAATTCTGATGAGCAAGGGGAGCCCGGCATCACAAGATGCCGCTCCCTCGGCTCGCTCACACACTTACCTCGCATCATTTTTATTCATTGAATGAGCATGCATGCCAAATCCCTCTTAAAGTTCAAGTAACCAAAACAATTCAAATGCCATGCTGCTCCGGAGCCGTAGTCAAGCAAGGACCCTTTCATTACCGCCATGAATGGGAGCAATGTCACTTTTTGCTTCCCTACACCAGCCAAACCGGGAGAAACACTCTTGTATGCTCCATATGCCCAGTATTAGCATAATCAGAAACAAAACAGTTACTGGCACACAATCACAGCTCACTGCATACCCCCTCAAATCATTTAATTACGAGGCCCCAGTTGAGTATATATTTAAGCCATCATTATCTGCTGAGTGAAATTGTTGTTGGGAGAATCTGCCGCGGCTCATAAAACAGAATTAAAAAGAATGTCTAAAATTCCCCTCTCTTTTACTCAAAAAAAGCAAAACAAAAAAAAACTTGTTCCCGGGTTGATCTCCGACTTCTGCCAGGGCAGCCACCCAAAACGGAACCGGCCTCAACGGGGTGCCCTACCCATAAGTTTGTGGACAGAAAATCTACCGTTTTCCTTCCCCGTGCATCGGTGTTCAGCTACCGCCGAGGAAATGGAAGTGAAAATAAGACTTCAAAATGTCCAAGCAGATAGTGCGCGCTCGGGAATCAACAAGAAAGGCTGACTCCTCGGAGTCCTGTCAGGTGGGGATGAGATCTGGTTCTGCTATCCCAGCGTTCCTCGCTCCCTCCTGAACTCAGCCCTGACATGTATTATCTTTGAAGATCCTGAACTAGTGTGCGTAGGGTGGTATATCTTGAGAAACTTGAATCACATATTTCAGTGTGTTGTTTCAAAAGCGGCACCGGATGCTCTGACCCGAGTGCTATCTCACCGTACGGGTCAGTGAATGTAGCAATGCAGCCTCTAGTGCTAGAAGATGCACCTTTGATTGTGCTAAAACTTTTGAAGTACAGCAGCAGAACACACACACACACACACACACACACATGCACACACATACACACATGCACACTATGGTGGCTCAAATCCAAAACCACAAACCTCTGTTGACACTGCGAGGAACAAAACACCTGTTTTTAATGCGATGAAGATCCCTTCGACTTCTGGTAACGATGTAGCCAGTGGGGATTTTATCACTGCAAAGACTACACAGACTACTCAAATATCCAAACTTCAATTTTCTAGCGGAGTTCTGATTTCCAAATATAACAAGTACAGTGTGTCAAGCTGCGGAAATGTGCCTCAGCGTTGCATTTGTGCTCTTCTCAGCTCGTCAAACTTGCAAAACAGTGTAAAACCGTGAAGCACATCTGCCCGTCATGGAGTTACTTTCAGAGAGATCAGAAATGCAGCCACGGAGCTGTCTCAGAATATCATTCATTTCAATAAAGGACTGTGTCACACAGCGTAACAGTATGGGCTGCCTCATAAGATTAAATAGTATTCATTTTTATTTGTGGCTGTAAATCAAGGACAAACTCATGCCAGTTAAGTTTAAGCTGTGACCAGCTCGCATTCGTATGTTGACCGTGACATTTGTGTCCAAACAACATTTGTCACTTTTCAACACGGAATATCTGACGGTCACGCTACCTTTAAGAAGTGGTCGGCAAGATGCGCCGAGTTGTGAAAGCAGGGTTCGAACTTTGCTCTCGAGCTCCTCATTTTTTCATCTCTCACACGACCACCACCATCTCCTTTTCTATTCGGAGACCTCGAATACCTTTCAAGGAGGGGCTGTCCAAAAACGTGCGCCGTTATACCGATGTGCACATCGAATTGCATTGAGACTACGAAGATGCCTGAGGGGGGTGGTTACTGGGAAGAGGTCAGGCAGTTGGAGGCGGCCAGGAGCCAGGAGCCAGGAGACAGGAGCCAGGAGCCAGGTCAGGACAGATTCAAACACTTAAGCATTTAGACGTGGTCAAACTACAGGTGTCAACTAGTCTGCCTAAAGCAAACAGGTATTTCCAATAGAAATTTGGCAGCATTAAAAAAAGAAAAAATGAAGACAAATAGTAGAATTTGGATAGATGAAGACATTCGCTTACTTCAAACACTGCACTGCAAGGGAACTGGTCAAGCCAAGGAGACAAAGAGCTAATTTATAGTCAGAAGTTAAAAAAACAAAAACTAAACTAAACATGAAGTAATTATGTCTAGTTCTAGCTCTATAGCTCTAAGCAGAGAGGCTGATGTTTTTGATATGGCAGGAGCACAGATAGCAAGTGGCACCAGTGGGTTTTGGACAAGTGGAGGCACAGACTGGTAGTTTGGTCACTGTTCATTTCAAACAAAGAAAAATTATATATACACACACATACACACGTGATTCTTCTCATCACTCTACATGTTTCTTGGTATCAGCCTAAATGAGTAACCTTACTAAATGGTCACAGCATCCACAATCTGCCTTGATTACCCAATATTCTGCTTTGCACTGAATTTCCTCACATTACTCATTCATTTTAAAAAGGTTTAAATGACACTAATTATTTTAAACTTTAGAGTCAAATGGTTCAGAAAAAAAAACAAAAAAAATTATAAAAAGGTTAAGATTTCGAGGCAGAAGCTCCAACATGAATAAACATGTTCATTACTAAGACGCGGTGGTTGCACTGATGCATATTACTCCCGAATTGCGAGGGCTGTCGAGGGACTGGAAACATAGCAAGATTAGGATTTCCGCAACTCTTTCTTGGCAACGTTTGTACATTGGTCTCCAAACGGCACCGCAGTTCTCATTGCACGCCAGTACGCAAACACATGAGGAAAAAAGCCGAATAGTTCAAATGTGTCTTACTTAAGGATCTGCGCTTATTTCATACTTGTAGGGAACTTTAGACTGGATTGTTGCACATGGACAAGCCAATGCAAGTCTTTCAAAGAAGCTAATACGTGAACTACCATTCAGACACGTTGCAGTTTTGAATACACAATAGATATACAAGCACAATACAAGCACAAACAAGTCCACAGCAGCAACAGTCACTATAATTAAATATGATGCGTGATATTCATAGTTTAGTATATAAGTAGATTATACAAGCTGTTTAAACAGCCTGTACATTAGTTTGTCAATGACAAGAACTTGAAATGCCTGTCTAAAAAGCCCCGTCCCCCCAAAAAGAGTACCATCCAATATTTCAATTGTCCAAAGACACAAAACAGAGCCTTGTATATTCTGCAAAATCCCCTTTCTGCCTCCAATTGCAGCCTAACACCATTAACAGCACAGTTATTACACTGTTTTCAAACATGTGGCTCAAATGCATTTAACAGGAAACGTTTGATTAATAAAGATTTGGTCAAAAACAGTTTTCAGAAAAGCTAAAAGAGACCAGTCCAAACATTAAGTGTAACAATGAGGACTTTAATCACACTAGACCATCACTTAAAAGCATTATAAGCGGCTGATCAGCTGATATGGGAAATGTGTGGTTAGGCTTCTGAAATCCTGTATCTCATGGGATGCCGAACATAGTCCCCGAATTATTTTGCAGGGTACAAGGGGAGTTTAATTATTTTAATGCATGAATGAAAATCTTACATACTCATCTGTATTAGAAATAAGCTGCAGTATGAATAAGAATTACTTCTGCCGAAAATGTAATTAAAATAATGTAGCAGCCAGGGTCTAGAAACTTTCCTACGCCGCGACACTGTATGGGGGGAATAAATTCTTCATTGACATACAGTATTTTGTTAATGGCACTGGATAAAGGTGCTCCAGATTTTTATCACACTTTGAGACACATACAAAAGATCTTTCTTTTTATTTTTTTTCCCCCTCACAGTATACGCTTTGAAATGTGTGCTACAGAGCCGAGGTTGGGGGATCTGGGGGATGCTGTTCTGTTTCCTGAAAGCCAACGCTGTTAGTACCATCTCCAGCCGACTGAATCAGTAGCAAAAGATGGTTTTATGCAAAGCAAATTTTCTGAGTAAGACTTCCCTGCACCCATTTGAATCATTTATTCCGATGCACGATGTCTTAATAGGGTCTTCATTCCCGGCGACACACAGATTGATGGTTTATTGGTGGTTTTACGGTTCTACTACACATTTCCCAGGCACCTTGGAACAGTCCTGCTGTGAGTGGGTGAGTGGGTGGGGGAGTGGGAGTGGAGGGGGGGGGGGGCATTTTTCTGGCTGCAGACCACAGCATACCTTCAGCTTGGTGGAGCTTATTAATTAATCACATTACTATGTTCCATAACCTGGGGATTACAGCGAGCATGAGTCTCATAACCATCTGTGCACTTCTTAAACCTGGGGGCAGTCAGACTCATACGCAGACTCCAAGGCTGAAAACATCAGACTAGGCTACAAATAGAAGTAACTTGCATTTAGTGTTTGAGGCCTGGTGCACATCAGCCCGATGACTGGACTTGCACCAGAAGTTCTGTTTAATTCGTGGGCGATGCTGTGCTCCACACCTGTTGTGGCGGCTGCAGTTCGTTTCAGGTCATCAGGATGTCATCAAACTCGGCGTGTACGTCCGACCGCAAGTGCAACAATACCAGCTTCTGCGCCAGTAGAAATATATTACCTTGTTTTTGCTTATATAATCATAGGTTGATTTGAAGCCGAAACATCCAAGAGGTCACCTGGCTGTGGCGGCCACCGTGAGCCATCAGCTCCCGCACCAGACCATGGAAGCACCATTATCCTCTGTACCGTCAAACTGGCCGCGGATTCCACGGTCTGCTTGATTACATAGCACGGCCATAACCTGCTAGGTTGAAATATTGATGCCAGATGTAATCACATAATGCAAAGACATAGTTGGATTTTAATACCAGATAAAGACGATACAAGTGGTTTGCCTGTTTATGCTGATTTACTTCACTTAATGTAAGATTTGCCTTTTGCACGCCAGGTTGCTGTGTTTGAGAAATTTGAGGCCCCCCCCCGCTCTTTCTGGGTGCTGAAACAGCTAAACTGGATAAATAAAATATGAAAAACATCCGACTATTTTTGGTGTCTGGTTAGAACTTTTTGAGGGCATGCATATAAATGTTAGTGCTTTCTCCTTTGTATGTGTCTTAGTATTTGGAGCATTTCTAGACTTCCTCCGTAGACCTGGAATGACGAACATCTGTTGATTTGAGAGGTGATTTGTATCCGTGGTGCAACTTAGCTGCCTCGCGTCGCAATGTGGAGATGAAGGTCTCCTGTCTCACATCGACTTACAGACCATTGAAGCAATTTATTCCAAGCGTATGTCAAGAATATAACTCAAGACTGAATGTGGTTCATTAAAAAAAAAAAAAAAAAGAAAGCTAATTTAAAATTAGCCTCAAAATTTCAGTGGCCCAGTAATACTTTAGAGCTTGTCTTTTTCACATCATCAAGTGCCCTTGGGGAATCAATTAAAAATAATATGAGTGATATTGCTTTTTCCCCACTGCACACACAATGCCTCTTCATGGGCCATCCGGTTTTATGGATTAATCTAAGAATGCGAGAAATAAAAGAGGTTTAATCTGCCTGCCATTATTAAAAAAGCAGAAGCCTTCACTCTACCACAGCTCTCTGAAACATCACATCGTCTAAAACATTAAAAGAAATGTCAACAGCGCCGAAACCGAACGATGGTAATTCAAGGGAGACTCGTGCGGCTGCCCTCAACGGGAATGCCTTGACAATACAGTGAAGTGGCTCGTGTTCCTCCTTGTGCAAACGGAAAAAGGTACGTTCGAAAAGGTAAGCTCACCTCCACCCACCCTCAAACAGAGTTCTACTCCCTGGAAAATTTCATGAACCCATTAGCAATGGTGAAATTCAATTTGGAAAATCTTGGAAATGAAATAGAGAAAAGCATCTTTGAAGGGGGGAGCATTACGGCGGTGAGATGACGGATTAGGGTCCCATTACTCACGATTTGTTATTCAATAAATCATTAATTGGCTCTATGAATAGTAGGGGTGACGGACAAGAGTTAGAGCGAGCAGCAGGCAGTGTTGCTGATGCATCAGAATCCGTGGGAGCGTAGGCCTGAGCAGCCATGCATACTCCACATTGCGATGCATAATGTATGGCTTTTGGGTGTTTACGTGCCGCTGGATCATAGCTCCATGACAGCTTTTCAGCTCAGATAAGGGGCGCTCTCAAAAAAAATAAAAAAATAAAGAAATAAAAATCACACAATTCGCTCTTTAATAAAGAGCTTTGGATAGACTCTGCGTCCGCATGTGTGTCTGTGGTAAACCTTTTTCCAGTAATAGTGAATAAAATTAGCAACAAAAAACAACGCCCCAGACATCAATTATCTATGGCCCCCCGAGCCCCCTCGAGGCCCCCCCGAGGTTGCAGTTTTCAACACGGCCTAAAATACAAAACGAATACACAACAATATTAAACAAAAACTTATTTAGAGACAGAATCACAACGGATAACATTGTTTTTCAAGCTGGTTGGTGTCAAGTTATGCCCCCCAAAAAAACCTCATAGTGTAAGATTGACAACAAGGCTTGAAACTTCAACTTTACATATCCAGGAAAAAAAAAAAACCAATAACATCTGTATAAGGTCTCATTGCAGCTCAGGTGCTTGTGTAGCCGGGTAATAATTTTACCAATATCAGTAACGGTGTTGATGTAGAGCTGATATTGATTTCCACGGCGCAGCCTCCTCTCTCTTCACATTTCATTTAATCAGTTTTTCTTATTGAGACAACACGCCTCGCAACTATCTTCAACGTCTTGCTAATTTGTTGATGCATTTAGTCATTTATTACAGTAGGATAGTCGACTGAGTTCTCGCTCAGCTGTAATGGGATCATCGAGGGAAAGGGTCAGTCAATTACGTCTTTTTTTAATTTTTTTTTTGTAAAGCCTTAATCGCAGTGGAACCAAAAATTATTCCAAGGGAAGGGTGCACCCCCCTCTGTGTATGAAAATACTCAGTAAATTTCATGGCTTTATGCCCATTACATTTTGATGTTTCTATTGTATAATTATATATTACTTTTATTAGGGGAATTTGCCCCTGACAGTGCTGCCACATTAAAAGGTCACGTATTAAATATGTGGCCCTGGTTCAGAGTGTTGGACGGGCAGATTAACATCATCATCATTTAGGCTCAGCCTATAAAAGAGAAAAATGACAGTTGACAATGAAGGTTTTTGTGCAATAGCGGTATATAGTTAGCTTTATGCTCCTCATGTTGATCATCTATACAGCAGGTGCTGTTGCCCCCCCCTTAACATGGAGCAGCACAAATGACTTCAGAGGAAAAATGAATACATTTGCTGCTACAATATCTCTCCTCTCCATCACACTCCCTTTTAGGCTTGATGATGCATCACTGTGGGAGTCTAGTTGTCACCCTGGCAACTAGCATGGTCCAGGCAACAACCTTAGACAGAAAGCCCAGCACTGACTCCCCACCTCCCTTTCCGATATCATCCATCCTCGCGCAGTGACCCTCACAAGACTCACTACTTTTTTGTGTGTGTGTGTGTGTATGTGTTCGTAGAAATTTCCAGTTCTTCTTTTCTTTTTTTTTTTTTGATAAACGGGAGAAATCTAACAAAGACAAAACGGTGAAATGCATAAATAAATGAAAATCAAGCACGCTGGCCTGGAAAGGGAGACTTTTGCCAAGGGAAGAAAAAAACCGTAACGTGGGCCAAAGCGGAAAAGAAGGTGACATCAACAAATTGAACATAGTTGAAAGAGTCGGGCCAGGGGGACATATCTGATCACCTGTGAAATTGGGCCACGGCGTAGAAGACATGTGAGAGGTCTCGCTGTATTTCTCTCAGTACATAAGGCTTAGTTATTGGAGGTGAATCTAAGGGTACACTCGCAAGAACTTTCAGACCATTCTGAGATAGACATACACGCATAACACATGAACATATACACATACATATAGATATATACACACCCACGCAAAATATATATACTTGTGTGTGTCCTCTTCAAAGAAAACTAAAGGAATCTGAGCTATTTTTATTTATTTATTTTTTTAAACTACTTGTTTCAACCTTGAGCACAGTTTTTCCCATACCCTCAGATTTATTTCCAATAATGGGGTTTTGATAATAATGGTTAGACTGAAACCGCCGGCTTGTTTCCAGCCCGTCTCGGTTCTCCATCTGCTCGTCTTGTCCTGTCAAGATCCGCTGTAGTGTTGTGAGCGGGTTCCCAGATTTCGGCAATTACTTTGGTGAGTAGAACTGGATGACAGAAATTCTGGCTAAAGCATAAAAAAAAAACAAAAAAAATCAGAATAAAGTTGTAAAAAACAACAACGAAGGAAATAAAAAAAAAATCGAATGATAGCAAAACTTGTCGGAGGGAAAAAAAAATAAAGAAAACAGGACAGATTTTGTATTTCCATTTCAGGAGCTGCAGCTACCGGAGCTCTGTAGCTCCTGTGGTCTTGGTACTCTGTCATGTTGGTGACCTCTCGGGACCTATAAAAACAGCTAGCTGATGGTGTGTGATAGATAACTGTGCAGCTGGACCCTGCTGCCGCAGAGACAGCGCTTTAGGACAGGCATGTTAAACAACACGCGGATATAAGTCTCCGAGGCCAGAGTTTGCTCGCAGAGTTCTTCCCAGCGGGCTCGCTGCTGATTAATAAAAAAAAAAAAAAAAAGAAAACTGTACTGATAAGCCGAGAATATGCATTACAGCGCTTTGGGAATCAGTCGCATTTGCTTAAAGACAATGTCAGGCCAAAAGGAGCAGTCCAATTTCCGCCATCATTAATCTAATCTGAGACTGAGAAATGATCCGAGGACGGCAGACCGGCCCTGTCACATCACGGGCATATACCTGTCCCCCTTTACACGCTCGCAAGCAAACAGGTGCATGGGGCGTCACAGAGGGAAGCCGAGGGATAAAATGTAAGCAGGTAGCTAGAGGGGAAAAAAAAAAAAAGTATTCTTCATTTCAGGCTGGCATCAGATTGAGCTTTCAGACACAGTCATTCACTTTCTCCAGCCTTTGTATGAAAATACCTCTGCTGCAGCAGACTAAACTCCTTCACTCCCTCCCCCTCTCCCTCCCTCTCTCTCCCCCTTTCTCTCTCTCTCTCTTTCCCTCTCTCTCTGTCCTTCTCCCCCTTCTTCCTGCAGCCTTCCAGACAGATAAATGGGAGGGAGTCAGACTGAATGAGGTTTTCTCGAATGATCCTACTTCCATACCAGCAAACCAATTACCATGACTAAGATAAACCCCTCCAGCACCCCTTCCAACCTCCTCCCTCCTCCAAAATCCCCCCCACCACCACCTCTTTCCAGGCAGAAAGAGTCAGCCATTGTTGTGGCTCTGCGTTTCTGCCGCGGCCCCCTGAGGGCAGAAAAAAAAAAGTCAAAAGTCGGCCTGTAGCCACTTTTCTCTGCTTCTCCGACATGACACACAAAAGACGCACATAAGCGCAGACTGCAAAAAAACGCAGAGCGGTACTTCCTTCTCAGAGAAAAAAACAAAAAAAAAACACAAAAAAAAAACTGACATTTTCCATCCAGCCACTTCATTAGCATTTTTCTCTCTGTATCTTAAAACTGAGAAATGTCATGACCATGCCTGTGAGCTAAAAGTCGCAGTGCTGTGTGATGAGTAGGCCTTGTTTTCTGGTGCCAAACTTGAGGGCAGGGACCAAAGCAGCCTTTGATTTATTCCTCTTGCCGTTCTTCTACTAACTCCGTGATTAAATGCCCTGTTGAAGGTGCACGTTCCGTCTCTATACAGTCTCACATAGAGAATGTGACAACAGAACGGTTGGGATGGATATTAGTCATTTTTAATGTATAATTTAGAGAACGTAGAAATAACCCATGCACATGCTATGAAAAGTTTCTTGCATCTAATGACGCGCTCTATCAAACCTCCTCCATGCAATGCTGGTTTCAGAGGAGCGACTTCAGCTAGTTGCAGTGTTGGTTTTCGCTAAATTTATCACATGGATGCACTGAACACACTAATTGTTTTCCTGGCCTCAGCGAAGAAATGTGATGGTGTGGGTGTGTGGTTACAGGTGCTAGAGAGAAGATGAAACACCGCCACCCAGGAGCCCAGTCTAAGTTACACATATAATGCTTTGAGATAGGATTTTACAACCCTGGAGAATGATCACAGCACCAATTTTGCATCCACCTCCTCGACAATCGCGAGGTAGACTGTGAAATTAGGCCGTTTCAACTTTATAAGGCGTTCTGCCGGGGAATGCGCACATTTGATTGGCCAGCGCGGATCCCTACGTAAAAGGAAAGGTCAGAAGGTCAAAAAATAAATAGATAAATAAAATCTAGGATAATAAAAAATATCCACAGCAAATCTCACCAAAAACCTGCCCCAGATATATCAAGACATCTCGCTGTAAATCAAAAAGATGAATTGATGAGCCGACGCTGTCGCCCTGAGGCCCTGCTGGTAGCAGGACAGCAAGAACAAGAAACCTCGTTTTATGTAGCCTGCAGATCAGTGTGTGTTAAGATTAGTGCCGCTGATCCATTTTCAATAACACGGAACAAGCGAGCACCGTGCTGCACGTCATCTACGACGTAAAGATTATTTAGCTGCCACTCTGGGGGCTGTAGCCTTCCAGCTGAGGGCATTTCCATTTAAAAACAATTGGATCGTGCAGACATGGACTGCTTATTGTGATGCAGCCGGCGGAAGGTGCCCATGACTCTTGGCAGGGTTACAGCTGCTTACAGCACTGCTACACCCCCTGTGCTCAAGGTTAAACTGACCTGGAGCCTCTACGTGGGCTGGTGGGCAGTTGGCCACACAGTGTTAGCAGAAAAAAAAACAAAAAACCACCAGGCTTGATGAATGAACTCATCTATCTTTGTTGAGCTCTGCCACGTATGGTTTGTCCTATAGGATATAGAATGGAGATGAATGAGGCGGTCTGAATAAAAGGCGTTTCAGTGATAGTTTTAACTGCACAATAATGACCATGATTAAAAAGGTAGAGATAGTTATTTTTCCAAAGAAACTCCAAACCAAGCCCGAATGCATATGGACGCCAAAAACAACGTATGACTTTTTCCTTCTGACAGGTCTAATGTTTAATATTTGGAGCAGATGTGTGAGTTTTTTGTTTAAAATATATATATATTTTTAAAAAACCTTGGATTTATCTTTAAAGATTGAGCTATTAATCCTACCAGTTCAAAATCTAATCACATGCAGAGATTTCAAAGACAGGGAGTTTAAACACAGGATTATAATGGTGTTTTATTTTATTTATTTTTTTTCTTTTTATACAATAAAATCAGTTCTCTTGTGCCTCAGTTAAACCACATTCTTGACTTATAAATATTGGAGTGTGTCCAAAGTAAAGTTAACTGTAGGGTCACATGCTTTTCCAAAGACTGCCTTGAGCAAACTCATAACTATTGAACCCAGCGCTCGGCAGTGTTGACAGTCTACTTTATCAAGAACACCAAAAAAAACAACAACAACAAATGAATAAAAAATATCATAAACCTATCATACACTGTTCACTGTCCGACAAGACAACAGTGCTTTGAAATGAGATTAACTCGTCTGATAATGTTACTCTAAAATTTATCAGGGACTTTTTTTTTTATTAACATTATTTCATATTATTCAAGATAAAACGGTATTCGGTGTCCGAATGTGTGCACCGGCAGCTTAGAGGGAACGCTGCTGGCAAGGCAAAAAAAAAAAACCAGGGGGATGAGAACTGATGTCCCAGGGTGAAAGGTCGCTGGCAAGGAGTTGGTGGTGTTGCGAGTTTGACAAGCGGAGTAATTGATCATGAGGGAGTCCAGTCTCCCTCCGGTCCCACACCGCAAACTGGGGAAGCTGCCGAGCAGTCCGGAAAAGCAGGCGTCAGCAGGATCCCTTGCAATGGAGCCAGTGTTCTTGGTGTTTATCCGCCTGCCCCCCCACCCCCCCAAAAAAACAGAAAAACAAAACACTGAGACCTGCTGTGAAGCGGTGTAGTCCAGATGCTGCGACGATGCTTTTGTGTCTGTCGACCACCGGAGGCATCGCTTGTTTTTTTTAAAGGGGGGGGGGGCGCGACCTGGTGCTTCTGATGAACTCATTGCAGAACTCGAATTCAGCGGGAACACGGAGGAAAGTGACACAGCTTCTCGAGGCGTCTAGTGTAAATCATCTACTCGGGGTCTGGTTAGCCGCTGTCTGGGAGGCAGCAGGGCTCCGCAGACCCCCCCCCGGGCACCTGGAATATTCATTAGCAATTGTCAACATGATTTAGTGCTCGCCCGCCCTTGCTTGCTTTCCATTCGGGTTGAGATCATAGTTTAGTAACGGTGACTAACTCCAATCGAAAAGTGTAGACTTTTTAATTTAACAACAGCTCATAAAATCTTACAACCTCGCTAGGTAGCGCAGCGTAATAAAGCCTTTCAAGTTTTCAATCAAAGATTATTCCTCGACTCAGTTTCGTCTTAGGAAGCAGGGCATGGGCCGGGGCTGTGGCATTAAGTCTTGAAGCCTATTGGTCTCTCACAAAGGTCAGCTCAAACAGTGATTGGCCTGTTATTGACTGTAAAGGCCCTAAGAGATAGTTTGACGGTTGTACTCGCTCCGTTTTTCTGGTAACCTTGAAGAAAAAGTAAAAGAAAACCCTTTCTCCGCTTTTTCACAAAAAAAAAAAAAAAATAGGATTCCTCCAGCAAGATCTCTGCATCAATCTTTCCGATGAAGCTGCACTATTCATACACTCAGTAAAAACAGTTTATCTGCTGGAGTATTTGCTAATAAAATCTTAACACCTCATTATTCTAACAAAGGCACAACCACTTTTTATTTTTTTTTCCTTCTAGTCTCCGACACGTCCCGTGAGGTTTGGCAAGCCTAATGGGAGGTAGGGTGGAATCAGACGAAGCATGAAAACAGTCAGCCCTTAAAAACCGGCTGAGCTTCAGGCGGTGGGTGTGTTTAGCCGGCTGTTAGCATAAGCTTCCTATCATTTCCTACTGAAAGCAAATATTTCTAAGCGGCTGCCAAAAAAACATCAGGCACTGCCTGTACCATTGCATTGCACAGCCACTGAATAATTGCCAGGTTTTGTGCAATTAGTAAGGGACGGGGAAAACAATTAACAGCTTTGTATTAGCTCTGCTAACTACCTCCAACCGACAGCTACACATGCAGCTTTTAGCTATCACAATCACAGATAATGATATGTTTCTGGTGATACAACAAAAGCAGGTATATGTTTAGGAAAATGTCATGGCATTATAGCTGTCCCGATGAGGACAGCAAAGACGAGTGGAAAATTAAAAAACAAAAAAAACAAAAACACAATTTCTTAGTAAAGGAGTTCGGCCTCCAAAATCTTCCACAACAGCTTAAGAGCCCCTTCAAAAAGGTTCTGAAAGAACTTGAACCCTGCCAGAGTGTCGGGACGCCGCTCTCCCAAAATATATATTCCCTCAGTTGTTTTCATGCATTTAAAAGAATGTGCATCTGGACCCAAAATCGGCTGATTTCAAGAGGAGGTGGATTTTTTCTTTTTCACACATAAAAGCATGGCGGGCTTCCACACAGAAGAGATGCATCATGGTCGGTCCTCACCCGTATAGGCAGGTTGAGATCTGGTGGCTTCTAAGGCAGCGGGGAAAAATAAATAAAAATCAGTGAAAGCCCCACGGCACTACCACCCCCGGAGCTTTTAATGTTTCTATACCATTTTATTCTGCTGCGTCCGTTGTCACTTGTCTGAAATGGTCAACTGTTCTATCCTGTTGTATAATCCTATTGCTGGTAATTGCCGTATCTGTCGGTTAATGACTGAGGACAGTTTCAATGACCCCCGCTGTCACACATCCAGCGCAACACGCTCTCCAGCCAACACGGTCCAAGGTGAAAGATATAGCGGCAGTGTGAGTCACTCTCCGCCGGCATCGGCAGGCAACGGGGGCCACAAAGACCTTTCCACTCCACGGCTCGGGTCTTTTTATCGTCGCCACTGCCACCCTTTGTCGCATTTCCCTCGGCAAATGCGCTTTTCCACTTTGACAGCGGGCTATGAAATGTTGGGTAATCCATAACGTCCGCTGGCCCCTTGTCTAAAATGCCCGTCTCAGCTCTGATAGCTGCCTGAGCCACAGTGATGCTCCCTTTAATAAAATTCTACATGCGAGGAACTGGAGAATGAGAGGAAATGGGGGCAATCTGAAAACAAAATAAAATAAACAAAAACACATACACGTCAAAGCCTAATCAAATTTGGGGTGTGAATTTGGATCTTTCCATTATCATTGACTTTATAGTCATTGTGGGTGAAGATTCTCTGGTTCCACAAATCTGAACCGGTGCCCACATCCTCAGTCTGCGCAGTAATTCATTAGGTTTGGTGTTCGGCTCACTGACAGCTCGTTCCCCCACCCGGAAAAAATAATCCGCTAATCAGAACTTTGTGGGAGGGATTAAGAAATGGGGATATAATATTCCTGCGTTAAAAAAAAAACAGGATAGGAAACATGGCCAAAAAAAAAAGTGTCAAGCTTAGATGACACGGCTGTATAGACTGTTTTCGCTGACATACAAGAATAAAGATTTTCTAAATCAACATAGTTCTTCTAGATTGAGATGACTCACATTGACTGTAAACTGAAAATGGTCTGGATAGGATGGGAGATATGAGAGTTACAACTGATGTGGGTACAAAATACTGAGCAGTGGCATAAAAAGAAAATGGCAATTCAGTCCGATTATCGGGGTAGTGGGAATGAATATTAGTTTAGATGTGGCGTATTCCATCTTGAAAATGGAGTGGGATTTACAGGTTTACTGTCTCAGCAGTGGTAAACAAGTCTGCTTGTCTCCCAAAACATGGCTTGAATTTGGTAAACGACGACTAAGAGTTTTTTGTTGGGTTTTCTTTCTTTCTTTCTTTCTTTCTTTCTTTTCCAGGCACACGCTGGAAATTAAATCGGAAGAATACCTCCGCTTAGAGCTCGACAGCCGCCAAAACGTGGCCCTCCTGGTGCTGGAGCAGCACAAGCAAAGTCTCCAGCGGCGTCGCCGTGTCGAAAGCAAGTGCGCTCGTGTTGCAGAAACCTTTGGTTTCATTGAGTAATGTATCCCATCAATCCCTGTCAGAAGCAAATGCGCAGTAATACATTTTGTATTGGATGTGGTCACTCTATTAGCCTCCTCAGCTTTACATAACCCGGCTAAGCTTTGATCTGCAATGATGTGTTCGGGCCGACGCGCATGAGTGACTGCTCCGGCGCGAGCGCCGAACCAAATGGCAGGAATGGAAGAGGGGATGGATTTAAGAGCCCGGCTTTTATTGCACACGTCCGCTATTATTGTCATGAAAAATCCCCTCTGTTTAGTTTTTTTTTTTATTATTCCCATGACAGAATGCCATGTTGTTTTCTTTGAATGAGGTACCGTTTGCATGATCTGCCAGGAGTCGGTCGTATTTTGCATCCGTGCCTTGAAGTGTATTGATTGCCGTGGCGTTCCTATATTGTTTCAGGCATCAGTTTATCTGATACCTGTTTATCCGTATATCCACCAAGGTGTTATCTTCTTTTTCTTTGCATTTTGTGTCAATGAAGGTTTAGTTCCCTTGAGATCCGTGGCACGCAGTGGAATCACTTTGCAAATTACAAGGAGATGACTGGGCAAAGTCGGTCCAGAAATATTGAAGTGATGTGCTCAGTTCAGTCCCCCCCCATTTTGGCATAGGATCAAAGCAAAGACACAATAACAGAGAGAAAATTTTCTACAAAACCCAGAAACTCCAATGTCTTTGTCTGTGGTCCTATGATCCTTCAGGTTTATATATATATATATATATATATATATATATATATATATATATATATGACTTGCTTTATTTGAAAATGCCTCTGCCAATTCTACATTTCAAGGTCAATTTATTAGGGATGTGGAACAACACTCTGCCAGTGAAAACAGTTGAATAATGTCTCCCGTGGCTCCCGGAGGAGTCTTTGTCAAGTGCAAGAAAATAATTCAGGTGACATTACTTGACTAATCTCGGCTCTGGCTCGGAGTCAACAAACGCATAACAAGACCCTGCGTTATACAAGCTGAGGACGGGCACAGGAAGGAAGACATTCGGCAAAAGACACACTAACAGTTCCATGATGTAAGAATATTTGAAGCCTAAACACAAGAATAAAAGGTATTCGAAGATATTTTCCCTCAGCTGGTTATATTCTAACCTGTTTTTCATCTCTCTCTCGAAATTAAGCCGACTGCCAGGAAGAGCGGGGGAGAAATTGCTGGCGTAATCTTAAGTGCAATTTTTTCTGACTGCTCTATGGAACATTTTAACTTATTGCAGGTCATTGTTTTGGTCTGCTAGCCAACAATCTCTGCTCTGTTAAAGCCACTGTAAACTAGAAGCCCGCCCCTGTGTGGCAGGCAGCAGGGGCGGTGATTAGTTGCTCGATGTAGTGGGTCATTTAGCAGCGGAAGAGCCAGATATTTTTCTCAGGAGTCATTCAAGATCAAAACAGAGCCAGGGTTTGTCAACACGTTCGACATGGCAGTCTTACAGAGTCATCATACGTCGATTTTTCAACCTGTTCTACTGCCCCCGGATGGCTAAAATATATAATTAATTGATGCAGCTTTAAAAATTTCACGCTTTTCTTTTGAGGAAAAAAAAAAAGCTAAGTAAATAGATTATTTACAGATGAAATATTAGATTTCCCTCTGCCACTGAAGCAGAATGGATCCATCAGAGTAGCGCTGGTTGTGTTATCGTCTCCATAATTCTTGTTTCCACTCTTTCTGTGCTACCAGATGTCTTCTGAAACCGACGGCCCTGACGCTTTTGCATTTTAACTGCGGTGTCACTTTATCTCGGTCCTTTGTGCGATTTCGCCGGCTCCATTACCTTTTCTCAACAAGCCCATTGTTTGCCAATGTGCTAATGTCTGAATTCGAAGTTGTTCATCTATTGTCGCTGCTGCTCGGTGCTAAATGAATATGCCTCCCCGACAATGCAACCGCATTATGCTTATTTCGTCTTCTCAGTTCATGGATAACAGCTCTTGCCATTCACTTGCAGACTTGTGATACAAGGATACTTTTCATTGTCCTTGCCTGTCACAGAACACTAAGTCTTTCCATCCACAATCACTACAAGCCTGCCTACCCTCGGGTAAAAAAAAAAAAAATAATTAAACCAAAAAAAACCTCAAAGGCTGTACTTAATCACCATTAAGACAGGAACACACACATTCAAGGGCTCTTTCAGGCTTTTGTAAACTTTCAGTAGTACGTTAGCAATCTGCTTTTGCCCCCAAATTGCATCATGGCTTGCCAAGCTGTCGCCATATCTCTTCCTCCATGTTCCTTTAGCTCATTCTGACGTGCTCTGGGCAACTTTCACATCTGCCTTTGTGGTGCGGTTGAGTACCAGCCAAACTCCAGACCTGCAGATGCATTAAGAACAGTCTCTCCTGATTTTCTTTCCATCACCTTGAGTAGCACAGGTTCGTTATTCGGGGGGTGTTGAAATTTGAATGAGAACATAGATTGAATGACTGGTTGAAATTCATAAAAGAGGAACAATTCATCCATCTGCCCTGAAATAAAAGGTGCTTTCATCACCTGCATACACCACTGAGAAATGCTGCCCTCTCTCTAGACAACATAACTTGACCCGCAACATCGCGCACTCACACCAGGACGTGATGGCCGCTTCCTTGCAGGGAAGGAAAAAACAGCTTCTGTATCACAATGAGGGGATTTGTTGACCGAGAGAAAAATGCAGAGTATCACCAGCCTTATCCTTCAAATTGCCCAGCGGAGGCCCAAACCGAGAGCTGACTGACACTGTAGTTCTGCCTAGCGCAATCCCACTTTAAAAAAACAAAAAACAAAAAAAACCAAGCTGCTTTCTCTGTCTTTTTTTTTTGTTCCATCTTACCATGCCAACAATATGACAATCCTATTTTTTTTCTGTTCTCACTGCCAGCTGTGCAAATTTGATTGTGTTTAATTTCACTTAATTTTGCGGTGCACAGTTAGCTGGCAGTTATGGCACAGAAGTGTAAAAATTTCATGGCAGGGAAGGGCTCATAGCAGCTTTATTACTACGGTGGCAGTAGCGAGGAGCACAGTCATATTCTTGCTATTTTTCCATCTGAGATGATCATATTTTCTTTTATCTTAGCATATGCTGTGCTTAAACCAACACCGAAAGGAGCTGCTCATTTACTGTAAAAGAGGAGTCGATGTAAACAGTACTGCCATGGAGATACAGCATAAAGCCAAGAGAAGGGAAAAGAAAATACATAAAGATGCCGGAGTGCAATGATATTGACACACATACATACAAAAATTACTCATGTACACGCCGATGAAGCAAAATACCCAAACCGTTGTTGGATAAAGTTCCCACAAAAATTAAATATAAATATTTCACTGACAATTGTTCAACAGCATTTCAGGCACATGGGATGGCACAGATCCATTCCTATAAAACAATCCAGCTGTCCACACAGGCCGCGCAACAGCTCGCATTTTACTTGCACGTTAAAATAAAAGAAATTAAAAAGAACCTAAAGCATATTTTTTATGCTCCGAGCCTATTTTCCTCTGCTTTATGCATGTGGCTACTGGTGACTGGTGTACGAGTCTCTGAGCGCCGCCAAAACACCAGCGACCTACAGTCAGTACTGTGCATGAACGCATCCTGGATGGACACAGATGGAGAACTGAGGTGGCGGCGGCGGCGGCTGCTGCTCCGCTAACGTGCCGCTCACTGGGTTATCGATTTTACAGCCAAGTGACCGGATCTGACCAGATAATGGGATTTTTACATGTGGGTTGGACAATAACCTTGGACCCCGACAATAAAATAAAAGTTCGTTATTTCACAACTTTGATGGTGTCCAGGCAAATAAATAGATAAATTTACACTCTGCCTCCAGTTTTGTTTTTTTTTTTTTTTTAAGTCTACCCTCAATGGAAATAATGTGTTAGGCTCAATATTAGAAGCATCTCTTTGTACGACACGATACAATTCAACAGCACTGAACAAATAAGTTGAATCAATCCAAACAGTTTCGAAGTAGTTTACAAAAAAAGGCTGATCATAACAGTCATTGAGGTGGGATTTATTGCAGGGTTTTGTATTTCAGAATGTTAGTTTAACTGATAATACCTGAAAAAAGGTTGAAACGTGCACGCACAGCCAGTGGCCTTGTCTAATACTTGTGTAATGGTTTTGCAGCCATTTGCTGCCCTTGTGTTGAGTGAGTTCACACTGCTTGGCCTTTGCTCCATTTAACCTCAGGTTAACGTGTGTATTCCAGCATAAGTCAAAAAAAAAAAAAAAAAAATTAAGTTCAGAAAGTACCCATCACTCACCATCCATATTCCGGCGATATTTATCAGTGAACGCGTGAATACTAGATTGGCCACAGAGAAACTGCAAACCAAGCATTTAATCATTGCGCGGGGACTGGGATCTCGCCGCCGGTTCATACCAGAAGTCCTCCTCGCACAATCCAGTTGTAATCGTCTGGATGCCAGGTCATCAAAAGTCGCCAACTAATGATCAAGCTCGCGGTCGGCGGGCCTCAGTGGCTTGGCAGTCCTTGACCAGTTTCCTTCTCATGTTGATTTACCCGATAAATTGCTGCTCTCGGCCATTTCACATGCCAACACGAGGGCAATTAGAAATGTGCGAGGGGGAAACCTTTGCCTCTCATTAACTTAAGCTGGGAAATTTGAAAAGAACGAGAGGAAGAGGAAAGCACAAGGCACCTCATCCTCTTCTGAAAAACACTACAGGCCCACTCCATTACATCAGAAACATGTCCCTTACCATATAGGGTGCCAATCAATAAACTATTGGTTCGGCCCATGTGATGTTATTGCTTTAGCTGCGCTCCCTTGACTTGGATGAAGATGATAAATTCAGGGGGGACTGGAGGGTGTCAGGGTAATTAAGTCAGTTAAAGTAAGCCCAAGTGACGACTCCCATGCTAAACAGGCAGAGCAAACGACCTGAAATAACCCTCACACTGGCGGCTTTGTCCGGTAGGCTCGGCGAGCGCTCCCAGGAAGTCGTCTCCGTGCATAACTTTTCCCCCGCCGTGTTACGGTAATGACTTGGTACAAGACCCAGTGGCACCTCGGGCACGGCGGAAAACTGAAGCACCGATTCCAGCCGCTTGCCTGGCCCCCAGACGCGGGGAATATTTATCCTGACAAAAAGTGAGTGATCGAGGCACGCGGCACACACTAATCCCTGAATGCAAAGAAATGTCTTTCCCCGTGGCAGAATATTCTCATGCAGTCTGCTAAGTTTCCACTAATCCACGCATATCATTCTACCTAAAATGTGCCTTTGAGAGAATGCTAAGTTTGGATATTAAAACAGAGCAGCCATCTCCACCTGTTCTCCCCCTCCCACCCCCACCACCCTTCCCATTTCAAGCGGCTACGAGATGGTTCTCTTCTGCAGCAGTCATACAAACGATGCAACAAAAAAGAAAGGAAAAAAAGGAAAACAAGCATCAAACTGATGAGAGAAACACATCCCCTGCTAAAAGCTGATTTGATAAGTAATAGCCAACCACCACAGAAATGGTAAATAATTCAAATGTCTTAAAAAATAAATAAATAAATAAAAAGGTACTTCAATGAGCAGCTGTTGGTCCAGTGCTCTGTGCGCTTGTCAGTATCCATTGAGGTTCATTTGCTGTCTACTTTGTCAAATGGAAGGAAAGGTTTCATTATTTATTCAAGTCAAGTTAAAGGCATCAACAAATCCGAGGACACTTTAAAAAAAAAAAAAAAAAAAGAAATCAAACCAACAGAAAAGTGTGTCATATCATTTGAAGCAATTTTAATGGTAATTTTATGGTGCGCTGCTTGGAAATAATTGCTGTCAAAAAATGCCACAACACTTTCAGAAAAGGAAGAGCTTTTTTTTTTTTTTTTTTGAAGATATGGACACATCGCATGCTACGTCCACAAAAACAGCCACACATGCAATCAGCATTGCACCGTGTGAATAAGTCCTTAATAATCTCAAAATTAGAAGCATTTCATAATAAATTATGAAAAGGTGCAAACTATTTGTCTAGGACGTAATTTCTGTCATCGGTAGTATATTTTTGCGAAACTCACCCCTCGATAAAAAAATAAATAAATAAAATAAACAGTGAAATAATGTGCTGCTCCAGGTTCTGTCACATTTAAAATAAATAAATAAATAAATAAAAATCGCACACGTCCTTTTTCCTGTAGTTGTTCCTGTGGCTGATGCTAAAGCAAGGACCACTGGGACAATAACATGCAGATGGTTTGTACCCTTGGGAGCATAAATGTGCTCAGCAAATTTCATGGCAATCTGCTGATTAGATTTAGGTATTTCTTCTGTTCAAGGGCGTGAAAATGACACTCACGATCCTGACATTTCTCAAGCAAGACAAACTCGTAGAGGACTGTTTTGCAGTTTTGTGCACATGTGAGATTCTAAGTGTAAAAACATGCTTTGAGTGATCGTTTAAATATACTCCAGTGATTTAGTATTGCATTTTTACTAGACTGGGGGACTTGAACAAGAGATTAAAAAAAAAAAAAGAATCAAAATCAATGACTTTTAGTCCCTATTACGGGTAAAGCTCCTTAATCATTCTACATTTCCCACAACGCAACAATAGCATGTGTTGTTAGAGACTCCCTGCCAAGTAATCACCCACATCATCAGGGGCCATTGTCTCTGAATCCGACAAAGCTCCTCTCGAGGCGACGATGACACACTACAAATGTTTTCACAGGCTGACTAGCACTAACCAAGGCTCTTCGACTGACATTTACTGCCTAAAATCGTCGGCGTTTCCCTTTAATGTGTTTAATGTTTAATGTGAGGCTTGCTATGACAGCTGCTCCTTCAACGGGCTGCATAACAGTACGCTTCTTATCTATGGTACAAGAATAAAATGGTAGCTTACCGAGAGTAAATTGCCAGTAAAAAAAAAAAAAACAACATTTACTTCTTGAGGATTGTAATCCAACCACGGGGGAGAAGGAGACTGGATCAACAGTGGAATGTAATCCCCAGGGAGGGAAAACTTTGGTCCAAAAACCACTTCTCTTGCCTGGGAACATCTCCCTAAAGCAGCCTTGGCCTCCAACAGGGGTCATGTTGATAGAGCCTTAAATAGAACCCCCTTTGCTTTCTCCCTTCCCCAAATTATTTTAGAGGACTATTCCCAACACGCCGCCGATGGCTTCAAATGAAATATTAATTCCGTGAGTAAGAAGGCAGCCTGATTTGCCCGGGGAGTTTAAATTTTTACATCCACACTAGGCGAATTTCACAAAAAAAAAGTCCATGAAGGAACATCATGGAAAGTTTTCCTTAACATCAAGGAGTAACTTGTTTTCTTTTTGTAGAAGATTAAAAAACATTAAATTGTTGTGATATGGTACAACTGCTGATGCCAGGGTATCTAAAAACTAGGCTGAAACAGACCTAGAATGGTGCCAGCATTTCTAATCAATCGTTCATTTGCTTATTTCCCATCATCATTTCCCTAACAGACCGTACGGCCTAAGATTTTTAAATGTACTTTAAATATAATGTAACTTAGGTTATAAGGTAACCAAGACAAGATCAAAAGGAGAAAATGTGTTTACTGCAATGGATCACCAAACTCAAGAACCTTCAGTAGTTGGTATTAATAATTGATGAAACAATTATTTTGTTAAATCAGCCAATGGACAGAAGGGAAAATTCAAATGGTTTCATTGTTTATCAAGGTTAACAAATAACTGTTGTTTTCAGCATCACGAATGATGAGGATTTGCTTTTTTTTCCCCTCCATTTTATATCAATGGAAATTGAATCTCTGTTCCGGACCTTCGGTTGAACTGAGGAAAATGTGAAGGGTTTCTCTTGCGCCATTTTCTAATGTTTTATAGACTAAACATTTAAACTTTTGGTGAATTCGCAATCTTCTGTGCTTAAAAATAAAGGTTAATCATTACCAACCCGGGGGAAGAGGCTCATTGATAATATCAGATGAATAAACATGCATCTCCTAAACATCAAAGTTTCAAAGACTACAAAAATCATTTCGCTTGCATTTCCCAGAGGGCAGCATAGACTTCTTAAGACATAATTGAGTCTCTCTCTCTCACACACACACACACACACACACACACACACACACACACACACACACACACACACCCACCCACCCAGTGTCTCCTCGGAAAGCCTACAGGTGGTAGATGATAAGGCAAAGCTACTTCATGGACAGCTTGAACATCAGCATCTGTCAGTCTGCCTCCACGTTTGCTGCATCCATTAACGTCATCTCTCAGCATTCCTCCATCCGGCTGACACTTAAACAGGCGACGCTGGCAAATGGAGCACGCCGTCGTCCCACGTTGTGCTCAGGTGAAACGTCAATCATCTCCCCGTAGCAATCGCCTCGCGCCACGAAGGGAGTCCCCCCCCCCCTGCAAAATTGCCGCGGTGCCCGCCGTTTGACTGCGAGCATCAGAACAACACGGATGAGAGTCATCCTCGCTTTACTGCAGATGAAGTCTTACACCACCCTCAAAAAAATAAAAAAAATAAAAAAATGCATAACCCAGAGCTGCTGTCTGACATATGCCTCAGCTTCTATGCAAATATATTCTGTCAGTGAGCGAGACAAAACCTGACAAAACCCAGGCTACAGTTAGAACCAGACTCCAAGGCTTCTTTTTTTCAGTACCGTTCAATTGGTAACTTCAGACTATTGCCATGTGTCGGAGCTCCAATTTTGCACTTTCCCCATATTTTTTGTAACCAAGAAAGCTAAATTCAAACATAGGACACATCCAAATTTCTCACTAATAGCAAGTTTTGCTTGCAGGTCGGTTTCCAGGCTTTGTTTGGTTTTATTTTTCAAGGTCTGGCTACATCCGTCTACAAGCTTTCTGCTGTCACCTCAACATTTTGAAAAATTCAACTGGAACATGTCAGTGTCCCAGTTATTCTGGATTAAATGTCACTGTCAGCTTTCATTAGAACTGTTTTCTACCAAAGAAAAAGTGCCTTTGAGAGCTGTCGACACTAAGGTCTGTGGATTATCCAAAGTAGTGACAGCAGTTTCTTTTTTTTCCTTAAAATGACATGTTTTTTTTAATGTAACTTTTCAAAAAAAAAAATATGTGATCGCCGCATATTAAATTTCAGTTCTCTATTATGTTTTGAGGTATAAGCAGAAATCTCAGAGGCGGATAATTCAAAACCCGGACAAGTAAAAACCGAAATGATCTGGCTGGATACCAAGAGAGGAAAGCGAGAAATATTTTATTCATAATTTTGGTGAACTGATCCTTTGAGGGGTTCGGCGTCGTCAGTAATTTTGAAATTAATTCTTTTAAAAATGCCTCACCTCTATTACCTAAAGGTGAGCAATATGATTAAAATTACATAGGAAATATAATATCTCCGGCAGCGAGTTAGTGCTTAGTAGACGGATATAGAGGTTTCCATTTCACTCCAATAAGACAGACCATATCACATAGGCTCAAAACATCCCAAGAATACATTGTTAACTATTTATGTGACAAGTTCGAGATAAGCAAGAAGTTACTTTTCCATCGCCACTGAGATCCCAAAAGGTAGAGGCTGCGTTTTAAGCTACAGTGGACAAAGTGCAGCTCTAAACATGAACCACAAAACCAAAGAGTGGTGCATTTCCGACCGTGCTTCTCCTCTCACTGTAATAACCTTACAAAAAAAAAAAAAGAAGAAAGTTGCCAACCCCTCTCATGCCACTAACACTATCTCTGCTACTAATGATAATCGGGGTAATAATTTGCTAAACCTGTCTTGTTAGGATGAAAACATCCCAGACTTGACAATTATGACCTGCATCTCTCTTAAGATAAGTATCTCATGTATTAACATTAGGCATGACTAAATACTGAATGAGCCGCCACTCAAGCTAGTTGCCTCGGATGAATATTTATGAAATTTGCGTTACACGCTGGAGAGTTTCTGCCTGCAGAATGCTAAAAGGACCGAAGAACCTACTTAAAGCTGGTTTAGGGCCATCGGCAATTCCGCCGCTTGCGATCTAAACTTTTATTGTGCCTGACCCCTTGGTTAAAAGTGTGTGTGGGGGGGGGGGACCCTTTTACATAGACCGTGCTGATAACGAGGAGAAGTGAGCTGTTTGAAGTTTCAGCAGTGCCTTGACAAGTTTGTGCCGTGTTCTTGTCGAGCGTTTCAAAAGTGAGAGGACAGCTACGCTTGCTGTACAAACTGTAGGACAGAGTTTCTCATCAAAGAGCCTGTCAACGCTACATGTACAGGCTGCTCCTACACGAGGTCAAGCGGAGAGAGTGAAGTGCTGTAGGTGCAATTTGGAACGGCTGATGGATTCCAACGCTGAAAAAGGTCTGCACCGCCAATATAACCCTTGAGTATCTGACAGTGTTTGGATGTTGTTTTCTCCACACTGTGAGACTCAACGGCCCATTCCGGTATTATGGGGCTACAATATGATGTGACCAGCACAGAGAAATCCAGTGGCTGATTTATGTTTTCCACTCTCCAGCAACCAATGTTTGGAAAGTTACTTGGAAAATGTGATTAAATGCTCTCTACTCATTGAAAAAGTTTTCTATTAATCCACAGAGTTATGAAATTAGATTACATTAGATTATCATATCTTTTATTCCAAGTACAACATTTAAGCAGGACTTGTGCTTTTGCATCGAGTCATCGAGAGCTTGCTCTATAGTGGCAAATGCCGTTCTGAGCATTTATGCTTCCACATCGTCACTCGTTTTTCCCCCCACGAGTTTGTTGTCCACTTCGAAAACAAGCGGATCTCGCTGGAACTAAACGGCTCCGGGTGTTGGACCGAATGAAAGAAGCCGTCGGAGGAGACGGTCTGTGCGACCCTTAAACCGATCGAAGAAGGGGCCAAAATCGCAGTCCTTGCGGTCTGCAGTCACCATGGCGATGTTAATTACATTTTTCAGGCGGTGCGCGTCGGGCTTACGCCGCGGGGTACAGGGCTTCGCCGTACCTTCGGGGTAGGTTTGATGCAGAAGCATAAATTTGCCTTCATACATCTGCAAGATCTTTCCTACAGTATTTTAGGTTATGCTGCATGATTTGTTTTAATTCATTGCTGTCTTCGTTTCTTATTGTGCACTTACTTTTAAATTACTGCAATTATTATCTCTATTTTTTACTGGCTAAACTATGCCATATATGCCCCTATCCCCTTGTAACATCTAGGTCATGTAGGGACAATTTCTTACCCTTGCAGACAGTTGTTTGTCTGCCTTGGTGCTGGTGAACGTTTCCCAACACTGGTAGCAACAGGTTACAGGTTTTTATTTTTGTAATTTGTATTTTAACATCTTATATAGCTGCTCAGCTCAGCCAGGAAGGTGTCCAACCATTCCCAGCAGATCCATCCAACAGGTTACATCTTCATTGTGGATAAACTGAAAATGAGACACTGTGGTTTAGCAAGCAGCTAAAACAACAAGTTACTTAGCATAATGATCTCATTTTTCTCACAGCCGGCCAGAGTGATGCTATTAATTATACGATTGTTTATCTCTGCGGCTTAACTGACAACCATCGTCTGTGGTTCATGCATTGACGTCGCTGGTCCATGTGGCAACGCCCACCCTGCCTTGTTTGAGTGGGATAAACACAAAACGTATTTAAAAAAAGGCCTTCGGGATCAGCGGAGGGCCACGGTCAGCAGTCTGGGGCTGCTGAAACGGGGCCGCGTGAGCTTCCTGACACATTAGGTATACTGCATGTGTACATGTGACGTGTGGTTCAACATGCAGAGTTAGTAGTATTTAACCCAACACATTTTGAATTTTTGCATTTTGCATCAAAAAGATTTATCACTTTTCTCCCTGGTGTGATGTGATTACAATCTTATTACTGAAAAAGAACGTCATAATGTATGTCTAGGAAAGATTCTGTTGCATTGTGTGAGAAATTGAACAACAATGGACATTAAAGACCTCAGTTAAAAAAAACAAAAAACAAATAAACAACAAAAAAACCAAAACAAAACACTTTCTTGCTACAGTAAAATGTTATGTATTTTTCCTACTCTCCTATTTTTCCTTGATTTCATGGGTTACATTTACAAAGAAATACATAATTACAAGTAAGGGTAATTTTCCCAGTCACGGTCTGAGGCCCACTAATATCCCTCAAACTCATAAATGTTTGAATTATAGCTGAACCAAATGTACCATAAAATACTCATTTCAAAGTAAACTCCACACTGAGCATGCACCACAAATTAGTTATTTCTGATAGTGTAAAAAAAAAAAAATAATAAATTAAAAAAAAAAAATGTACTGACAAAATGTCACACAATATGGCCTATACTGATATTTTATGGGCCAAACACTGGATAATGTGAAGTAGGACAATCATGCTGAAACTCAACATCAGTTATGGCGCTGACCTTTTCCTATAATTGCAGCAAAAGAAGTGCGAGTCATTTCATTAGACCTGCAATATCAAACAGTTTGGATATTTTACACTCAGTAGTGTGATTTGTGAATGATTGCTGTGTTCCTGCAAATGGAAAGGTCAGCGACGGGGCCGGGCTCTTTTTAGAAATAAAGTGCCTGGCCAAGCAAACGAAACAAGACAGCAATCAGAATGTTAATGGTAGAGTGAAGCACTGCGGCAGGCACTGAGACAGTCTGAGTGTCTGGATGTAGCGGCGGGGTCGGTCTGGGCATGAACTTGAGCTGCTGAAGAGTAAGATGAAGAGAGCCGACACGACTGGCCCAACCTTAACCCCCGGCTTCGTACTGTGGTGGATCTGATCGCACAAAAAAAAGAAAAACAAGAAAAAACACTTCCGGCCCAGGTAACGGCGAAGGAAAGAGAGGGGCCAAAGTTGACACCAGGCAAGAAGGAGTCAGCCATGCCTGAAGCCAAGTATTATACCTTCCTTTTCGTTTCAACCGAAATGGAGCCAACTGAGGGCTGGACGACGGGCCCAAGTTATAGAATTACTGGCATTATGAATCTCGCAGGGACCAAAATTCACCAATGTCACAATTTTATAAATCACCCAAAAAAAAACCCCAGTTGTACTCAAACAAGACAAAATCATAAGCGAGTCAGCATCAAAAATAGGGAAAAACACGCTTTGATGTTTAAAAATTAGGTAATTGCGTATTTATTATTGTCAATGTAAATATGATTTCAGATTATATAGCCCACCCATACAGTCTGCCGCACGGCAACGAACGCGTTGGCTCCTTCAATCCGTCGTCTGAGCGGACAAAGGGATTATTGGGGGATTGTGGTATTATGATGAACGGCAGAAAAAACAAAACATGATGCAGACAAAAACAAAAAAATAATAAGAATAAGCAGCAGCTTTATCAGCAGGAAAGATGGGGGGTTAAAATCCTCCAACTTGTGAGGAAGGAGATGTTACAATTTCAGCGAGATCACGGGGAAGAAATTGATTACTGTGCCTTGCACTTGGGGGTTCAGCATTAAACCTTATCTGTTAAGCAAAGTCTTTGTTCAGTGTGTCAGGGAAATTGAAATGTTTGTGTGGCCTGTATTTTCTTTTGATTGTATCCGTAGACACAGCATTATTGTACCATTTACAAGTCCGTACTGTAATCACATACTTCTGATTTATTTGTTACGGTTATCAAAATGTTAGCCGCCTTGTTATTTTTTTCTGGGCGAAATACAAACTTCGGCATACGACATCAAAATATGACTGTAAAGCAAAAAAAAAAAAAAAAAAAAGCTCTGCACCATAGCATCTGTTCAGCGTAGCCTAAGGGAAGTCATTTGAAAGTTGCTAACACCAGTATTTGGTGGGTGTTGTGGGAAAACTTGTACTGGTGTGAAAACGGTCCCACCGCGACGAGCTTACAAGAGGCAGCATACAGCTACATACAGCTTCATACAGCACCATGCAGCACGAAAAGCGACTCCATAACCACGCAAAGGGTGGGGCAGCTGGCCCCCGGGTTTTTTTTACCCTTGGAATGAAGGTGTCCGTTGTATGAATCAGCAATTTTGCAAAAGACAAAAAGGTCAAACCAAACCGGACCATAATCGCCCCGGAGATCAACAACAGACCCCCCCCCTTCCTAAGGGCGGATGAATACGATCACAGTCGTGTTCTTGAAGCAAGGACTGCTGATCCTAACACCATATCAACCACAGTGGGCTTTTTGCCCTGTTCAAGACTCACCAGACGACCTTAAGTCAAAGCCGGGACTGATCCGATTCCAATATCGGCGCCGACACACAGTTTCGAATGTCGGACTGACGTCAATGATCTGCGTACCGACCGGGATTCCATGGGCTGATGTTTTTAGGAATTATGAATATGAAATAACAGATTTTAAGACAATGTTGTGACACAAAAGCCATCAGTGATTTAGTTACAAGTTGCTTACTAACAGTCATACAATGACATCCGGTTTTCCCCAAAACTTTTTCACCAGGAGTCGATAATGGATTGCCGCGCACTTGATTTGTTCAAGTTTTCCCAAAGAATTAAAAAAAAAAAGGAGTTGCCATAGCGATTTGCCCGTCCTACACCTGTTTGTATGTGAAGTCTGCTCAACCTCCGGTTCAAATTAATTTCTCTGGAATGACTGGATTCTGTTCTCCTTGTCCGATCAGGTTAACGTACTCCCCTTCAACTGCTTTGCACCGGAGAACCTTACAATTAACTCATCCTTCAGTTTATGTAATTCGTCGGTTGCACCAAACCTCTGAAGCGGACGCCACGCAGAACATGTTCTTCGGACTCCCGTTGCTGATCTAGACCACCAACCCCACACACACACACACACACACACACACACACACACACACACACTCTGAGACACTTTGCTGACTTTTGTTCAAAAGAGCTTTCATAGTATTTCTTCCAAAACAGCTCGATGGATTTCTAAAGGGCTATTGCCACTGTGATTGTGTTTTATAGGGTAACAGCGGGCGATCGAGTCTGGAAGTAAGGTTGTTAGAGCCAGCTACAATCTTTCAGCCCCCTCTGATAAGGCTGATGGGTTCTAGGGCAGATTTCCTGGTGCTCAAACAAGCCATCACTTTTGTTTACATGCACGGAGAACTTCATCCTGAAGCAAAGCATTTTTTGCACTCAGTGAGAAACTAGGAAAGTATAATTTTGTGTGGTGTTGGATTACCCATCAGAAGTGCCAAAGAGTTTAATTGCTTTCAGGATGATGTTTTTTTTTTTTTTTTTTACCATATTTGAAGAAACATAGAATTTGATTATGTTGGAAGGCGCCGTAAATGATGGTCAAACATTTCATACTGTTTGAAAGATTTTTCGTGAACTGGTTCACGCATTCAAGCAATTAACTTGGTGAGTACAATCCCATTATTATCAATGGACGTGATGGCAAAAACTACAAACATAAAGATCCAAGTTGGAATGAAGCAGAATTCTATTTAAATTCTTGTCCAGATTGTAAATAAGAGCCTTTATTACAAAAAAAGCCATTAAAAACCTGACGGCTCATTAAAAACCTTACGGCTCATTCACCCCGATACTGCAGATGACGGACATCATGTCGGCCATGGGCAGAGTCTGAGCGTGACAGCCCAAACTGAGCTTGACGCCTGTTGAATAAGTACAGTAAAGCAATTCACCCCCCCCCTGAATGGCGGCACTGTAAATCAGTGGTATGGAAAATCCGCTGACCCTTGACTTTCAGGGCCTCTGGTAACAGTGCCCCGGAGCCAGATATCCCCTGTGCTCAGGCCTTAACAAAGAGCCGGGATGACAGCTGGAACTGGAGCATACTAAGAAACAATGCACGAATCCTGACACCCACCCGCCCCCACCCCCACCCCAGACCTTTCCTCTACGCCTCCTCCTTTCTTCTCACCAGGTGTCCTCTCCATGGTCACCCCCCCTTGCTGTGATTGCTCCCGCAGGATGAATGTTCTGCATTTTTTTCCCCTTGAGATGCTAATTATCAACTTTCTGCAACATCCACTCAAAAGTTTGTGCTGTTACCAGTGTTTTGCAAACTTCTTCAAACCTCCTTTTTCATGTCCACATCAAGAACGACCGGGGGAAGATTACCAATTTGGCCGCTGCATGCCGTGGCAACTTTGGGCAAGATCCCGCTTTAAGGCCTTGCCACTGGCTGCAAAGATAATCACTTTTATTCATTATCATTAAACAGCCTAATTAAGTTTGATTATAGCCAGCTAAAACATTTTATAGATTCAACAGTAAGCCCTCAATACTTTTTCCTGATGAGAATATGCTTAGACTAATATCAAAGCAGTTATGCCGTGTTCAAAAGATGTTGTATGGATGGTAGCGATTGGAAAATACTGCCACATATTAGACACTTAAAGACGGTTAAATGATTGTGATGAGTTGGTCGTGTGAGGGCTAAAGATGTGTTGGACTGAGCTGAGGCATCCATATCATTTTGCCTTTTCAGACATTAAAGTATAATGTTTCCCAGTAATAATTACAAAATGGATGTGGACATCGATTGCATTTAAAAAAAAAACCAAAAACAAAAACACATAAACTGGCAATAACAGCAACTCCCTTGTGAGATGAACGTGGCATTAGTGTTTCCTTCGGCTAAGTGAAACAAGAGGATCAGCTCAATACCAAGATCAATTCAAAACATCTTGATGATAGACTCATAAAACATGGCCCCATCATCCTATATAAAGGAAATGGCTTGAAAATACTATGAGCGGCACAATTATTTTTGATACAGAACGGTGATCCTTGAAAATATGGCACAGAGACCTTTAGAACTACTGGTAACCCAATGGAGAATTATGTAAAACGTTCAAGAGGAATCACGCTTAAACCTACAGGAGCACTGCAAAAGCCATTATTAACAAGTAATGAGATGCAATATATGTAGAGTATATCCTGCGCTCTTTTTCATTAACCAGCACATTTTTTCTTTTGTATGATATTTATTTTCTTCTGTGTAAAATTCTATTACTACAGTTTTAACCTCTCTAAATTTTCAATGCTTTTTGAGTTTAGCCTTTTAAAAAAAAAAGTAAATAAAAAAAATGCACCACTCAAAGAAATTTAAATATCTGGCCATTATATGCCTGCATGAATGTACACTAATGCCTAATGACATTTTCCTAATTGCGGTTTATTGTTTTCAAATCATACTCTTATTCAAAATTTAATCTGCTTCTGTGCTTTTGGCAGCAAGATGACTGGGCCATAAAAAAGAAAATAAAAATTAACACCAATTACAAACCTGTTACTTCAGTTTCTATTGACAGGGATATTAAAAAGGTGATTTATGACTCTCAATCACACAAATTGAATAATCCTGTTTCCTGCGAGAACATCTTAATTTTGTTTACAGGTTCACTGAACCTTTGCAACAATTGTGAAGAATACACAATCACATGATGGGATTACAAAGAGGAAAGGGAGAAAACACCATTATCAGGGTTCAGTTATTATTGCCGAGTTACATGAAGGTTTACTTCGAAAGTATCCTCACCCCCGACTTCGCTGATTTCTGAAATGCTTTACGGTTTCACACTGTCCAGGTTCTGATCCACCTCCTGTAAAGCATTGATGAACCTGATCGCCACCTTTAAAGATGCATTCACTCTTGGCGGACTTAACACTGTTGTTAAAAAAAAAAAACGACCAATGGCTAAGCTCTGTATCAATAATTCATGTTTGGTCAATATCTAATAGCCCTGAAACTTGTTTGAGCATCCATTTTAAACACTGGCAACATTTTTTCTTCTAAAGTGCATCTGGTTAGCAAGATCAATTACATTAAAAATTACTAGAATGACGATATGAAGGTTTGTAGTGCATCTTACTGAAATATTGTGGTGAATTTTTGGGAAATACTGGCTGACTAGGCGGACAATGTTGTAATCCTATACTGTGGACACTGTTTTTACTGCATTATATAGTTTCTGCAAAACGAGAATGCGTTTTCTTGAATATTCATTTTTAAGAACTATGGACAAAACCAATTAAAACGTATCCGAAAATAGGTTACAATCAAGTTCTGTTAAGACTCTTATCAAGGTTAAGCTAACGGGGGCTGCAGAGCACTCAGAGGCTCAAAGATGAGATGGTAACAGGAGTTTGTGGTGTAGAGCGGAGAAAGGTAAATGTGTATGTCCACATCTTTTTTAAGTGTTAATACTGTTATCTCGTGAACTGCCTAGTGTTGAAGCTAACGGCCACAAACTGAAGATTTGAGTAAAGGCTGCAAAAGCTCGACTGGATGACTGATATTCAGCTATAATATACTTAAGTCACCAGTACTGGAAAAAAAACCCCCAAAACATCCGAATGCATCTGACCATCTGTTTTTGCAATCAGTTAATATCAACGCACAAAGCTATGGCCACTGGATTGATCAATTATCCATTACTGCCTGGTCAATTTAGCCGACTTAGTGATCATATTAACCTCCTGATATAATGTTATGCCATCTATCCTACTTCTTAGCACAAAAAGACCTTCATCTTAAACGTCCATATAATGTCGGTCGCTTGTCATATACCCCAACCTTCGTAGTCATAACGATAAAATGATCACGGTTTGGTAAGACTTAGGCAAAAAAACTACTACTGCTACTAAAAGATCATGGTTCGAAGAAAATCAATGGTGAAATGATGCACAGTGGCGTGAAGTGCATGACATATGTAAATGGGTCGAAACGTGCGATCCGGTAGGAGCCTTTCAAATTTAAACCCACCGACCGCTTTTTATCGTCGACACGGCTTAGCAGCGAATGAAGCCGGGCTGCACCCAGAGCAGTGGCTGGGTAATTTAAGGAGCAGTTACCCTCAAGCGATCCGACCCCTTGAAAAAAAAAAGAAAAGTTTGGGGCAGCCTGAGAGGGAAGTGGAGGGTAAGTAGGCTCCGTCACCGCTGACACTCACCGCTGACAGTGCATCTGTGTGCAGGTCACAATAATATGATAATGAGAAGCATAGTTTTAAGGAAAGTTTGGGCAAAAACTATGGTGCTAAATACTAAATTTGACAGGTGATGGGAAAGTCTTGAGGTTTTTTACTAATTTGTAGACTTTTCCAAAACCTTTTGGAAACTTCCACGTTTTTTGGGGGGTTTTTTTTATAATGCTTTTAATATTTAGCATCTCCTTTCTGTGACACTGACAGATGCAAGTTTTAGTGGGTCTGACACTTAAGTACCACTGTATTGGCCAGTTTGTCACTAAATATCGACGTTTTCTCTCAGTGCCAGGGTCAGGCAAGACTCTCTCTTTGCTCTATTTGTTCAGACTCTAATGAACAGAATTCTCAAAAAAAACTACTCGCTAGAATTCTGTAAATTTTACTGAGAGGGATGACCGGAGGATCAATACATGCTCTTTCCACTTGCACCAACCTGAGGCAACAAAGTCCTTTCAAGTGAAATGACAAAATAAAATGTTTCTCATTACCTTTAAAATGGCCTATATTAGCATTTTCTTATCCAACGCCACCATTAGCATGAACAGTGCCTTCAAAAATTGTAATAAATGACTTTTAAAAATTATTCCTATAAAAAAAATATATAAATAACAAAAACAAAAAAAATAACCTGAGACCGGTTTGGGAAAGATTGTGGTCGGGGTTAAGAACGACCACATTTTTTTTTAAGGTTATGGAACCTTTGTTATGTATAAGGAATCGCTGCTTTGTTAAAGTTATGGAAATGTTGGGGGGGGTCATGGTTAAGAGGGATCAACCGTGTTGGCCCCAAGTAAAAACAACACTTTTTATCGATAGACCTCCAGCATATATCCGCTTACTTTCACGTTAGCCTTGTTCAGTGTATTTTCAGATATTTCCATTCAAACGAAAGCGAAAAAAAGAGAAACTCGACAAAGTGATCAAAAAAAAAGACAGAAAATCAAAGGATTTTGTTACTTCATTCTCAGTGCATCAACCAGCAGACAGCCAGTGTCGTGCTCCTAAAAAAGTCACAACCCTCTCTTTTATTCTCTCTAACATTAACATGTCATTTACAACTTGCAATTTTTCAGTAGCTTCCAAATAACGAGTACAAGAGTAGCAGAAATCCATTACCGTGTCAACAGACAAGATTTTCTTCTGTTTGGAGCTAATAACATGGCTGAGGTTGTGCTATTCTGAAGATATGCATTTCCAAAAAAACATCAATTTAAGGCACTTAGTCGGCTTCCACCAAATAAATTACAGGAGGAACCAGAAAAGGCAGTTTTTAAAGGCTACTGGTGTTCGATTTACAACCACAGTCTTACTGGCTTGGCTGACATTTTACTCTGGGTGGGGCACAAACTTCCATTTAAGGTTTGACACAGTCAACTTCCATTTATGCCTCTCCTGGAGATATGCTGTTATCCCCCATCATTCGGGCCTTTTACATTACCGGCATGTAATTGTTTGCAGAAGTGCAAAACAAGCTAAACTAGTGTAAATCACGAGGAGCTACCACTTCACTTTGTGCACTGATACAATTTATGTGCTGCGTTTTCAAAAACTTGAATAGTTCTGAATCATGTTCCACAGGGAGGCTGCAAAATAAATAAATTTAAAAAAAAAAAAAAAAAAAAGAAGAAAATGCCAATTTTCTTCCATATTTTAAAGCCTTTTTTTCACGGTGCACTCAGTGATTTCGACCAGAGTTTACTGGATATTGTTATCGACAGAAAATACATAGAACAACTTCTCCACATTGTTTGTAGCTCAACAGGAGAAGCTTAGTTAATTGCAGAAACTACAACACTTTTTTTGTTTACTAGCCCATTTGCACCCCCCCCCATCCAACACATTCTCCTGCCTGTGGTTACTAGTTGTATGTGATACTTCAACACAGTATAGGTTTGTTAACCATGCAGAGAGCAGAGAAATGACCTTAACCTATGCTTAGACATTTTGGACACAAAAGATAATGGAGGTGCACAAAGTTCTGTTGAAAACAGATGAAAATGGGGGTTTGTACCATATTCAATAAATCTGTTCATTTTTATGCAAACAAAATTTTGCATGATAATGACACATTCACGTGTTCATTTATTATTCAGCCTTTTTACTTCCCACACCACTGCACTGCACCCTGTTGTCTGCTTTGTTAATGCAGCACACTTTAACAGATCTGACAACCAATGCGCAAAAGCCACCCGAGATCTGGAAAAGAAAAAATACACACAAAAAAACAACTGAGATATAAGATAAGATAAAAACCAGTGAACCTTTGTTATAGCTTTACCATAATAAAAAATAAAAAACAGTACTATTTGAACATATTTATTTACAAAAGCTTTGAGCTGCCGCATACACACAACATCCAGGCTTGTCTGTTATATATAAAGTCCTCAAAAGCCAACGCTCCCCCGGGCCTTTTTTTTTTCCCCCTCATTCCACTCCACTGGACTGAGACCGGAATGAGTTGCATAAGACTCCAACTGGACAAATTAATCTGTTCCTGTTTTTTTGAGGCTGCCATCAGAGACATTAATCCAGATGCATGCTGCTGCTCTCCAATTTAATAACTACCCTGACAGCCATCGTGCTGTTTCGCTGCCTGTTTTATTCCCTCTAAACCAGGTCTCGCCAGTGTTTGCTTGCGCTGTTTTGTCAGTCATCTACATGATACCTGTTGTTCCTCAGCTGCAACCCGCCTCATCGTTTGCTTTGGTTTTTCCTCGGCTCTCCTCTGTGCCTCCTGTTTTCCCCAGTTGTTTTATATTTTCATAAGAACAATTAAATTTATATTCCTTTTATTTATTTATTTATTTATTTATCTATTTGCATATGTTTGTTGCAGATCATTGCTCTAAAACATTACGTATTTCCTCATCCCCGCAGCTGACTTAACTTCAGCCCTTAATACAAACAGCCGTCCTTCCCGTACTTTAGGTGAATCTTCATTTAACACTGTTCTAATACGGTTACACACTGAAGTGCACCAATAGGTAGTCTCACAGAATAACACCCTCATTCGCTTTCAAGACAAGGACGGTGCGGTGAAAACACACAGTTACCAGGGGCAACAAGCCGTGGCTCATTTTCAAGATGGTCAGGTGGGTTTTGCACCTTGACCTTGCACCTGCCCATCTTCCTCACTAAGTGCCTTTGTTGACGAGACCACTGAACGAAGCCGCTCGGGCTGCGGGGGAAGAGAAAACTCAAAGTTTGTTAAAGCTGTGGGTGTGTGTCCCCCCCCACCACCTTTTTAATTTTTTGCACCACCGGCTGAATGTGCCAAGGTCCTTCTCTCCAGGCTACAGCAAAGCCGCAGCGCTCGTTCTCCTAACACGTGCGTCACCGACACGACGGTGCGCATTTTTAAGCTTTCCTTTTGACGACCAAGGCCATTAGCGAAGCTCCTTCTTTTGACACTCTCCAGCGGGCCGCTTTTTCACTCGCCTTGTCAGAGCGAGGCCCTGTGGGGATGTTGATTCATCTCGGTGAACAAAGCCAGTGGACAGGAGTGATGAAATACTTATTTTAAGGTTTAAACATCTGTCAGACAGGCCACTGAACACCAAGACGCATGGACTCAAACACGATGAAAAATTCATGCTGGAACAATGAACAGCAGATTAAGCCCCACTTCGCTTTTCTATCGAGCCAAATACAGTAAGGACAGCTGGCCTTGAAACCGTTTTGTGATTTCTGAGACAGTTGTCACCGGCTGTGTCTCCGGAGGCGCTCGTGTAGACGCCGAGAGCCGCTAAAAACCTGCTTTGCCTTCGCTAATTTAGCTAATTTTGTAGCGTTTCAGGGTTTGCATGGTTCATTACCTTTGGCATCTGCTGCTGTCTTTGACCTTCAGACAAAAAGAAATGAAAAATGCAGCTGAGAAAAAGTCATTACCATTAGGCAATCTCTCGGTTTACCTCTAGTTATGAAATTATTTTTACTTATACATAAGTGAGTTTTAAAAAAATGTAAAATATACCCCATATATATTTGATTTATATCTTATTATTGACCTTACTGCCACTTTGACTTAGCCAATTTTTAAAATCTCTTAAGTTATAAAATAAAAAATGAAGTTATGAAGAAGAAAAAAAGGCATGGATTTTGAGACTCCCCCCCATAAATTTGGTCCAAGAGTTTTAATTTCTCCACAGAGGAACAGTTTGCCAAGAAACAACCCCACTTTGAGAAATTATGAGAAAATATTTCAAGGATTTCAGCAACAATACAAGGCCTTTGAATCTAAATATAACTTCACACAAATTTACGATTTCTCTAGCATTTGAATCCACATGATATAGTGCAAGTCTAAACAGGAGCGCAACAGCACATCCTCACCTCCTTTAGTCCGAACGGGAAATGGAGCCATCTTGATGACATAGCCTACAACATGCCTACATGCATTCATTCGTGTGAACTGTGTATCGTTATATAAACTGGGGCAAAAAAAAAAATAAATCTGTGTGTCGTTTATTGAAAAGTTAAAAACCCGACTAATCTGTGTCACCATCATAAACCCCAGATCGGTCTGCCCTCGGTGAACGCAGGATGATATCGGTATCTGGAGCGGCTGAGTCTTCTTCCGCCGCGTCTGGCCTGCATCCCAGTGTTTTCAGTTGCAGCCCATTCAAGAGCAGGATACAAACGGAGGTTGCACGCTCGAATTAGTCCAGGTTCTCGTCGGCCCCCGGAGAGAATCACCGCGCATCCACAGTTCGATCAGCGGCTGAACAACGCGCCACACACACACACACATGCACACACACGCACACACACACACACACACACACACACACGGTATCACAGCATGTCCAAGCAGCACTAAATCTTTTTATATTTCTTTTGTTTTGACATATTTATCATATTACTTTTCTCCCTCTAAGCAAACTAAACGTAGAGGAACTGTTATGTAAGTCCGCCGCTCAGTCAACACCCCATCTGAGGAAGGCCTGCGCCACACACTGCTGAACGCCTGGGCACCCTGACGGCGAGCGGCAGCCCTTCGGCCTGCAGCTACCGTCACCAGCCCTGCCTTCAATTTTTCCTGCCACGTCGAGCTCATGAATATTCCTCCGTTGGCGGGAAAGACATTTGCTACATCTATTTGTGACACGGCCATTTTGGGTTAACGTCACACCGGTACAAAACATGGAACAAATCCCTGTTGCAAATCTGGGCGACGGGCTAAGCTGAAGGGAGTCCACATCAATCTGGGTATGACATTTGAAGGGATATTGCAGCACAACATTAGCAATTTGCGGAGTGGGCCTCTTTACATAATTAGATCCGAATTTGGGCTTTATAACACAAAGCAGAAAGAAAGAAAGGGCAGCCTCCCTGAAAAAAAACAAAACTGTACTGTACTATTATTTTCTCTTTTTGTACTGCTCATCTCACCTATTTTCCCTTTTTATAATAGCCCTAGTGCCACACTTAAGTAGAAATGTCATGAATGTCAGATTTATGCATGCACATAGGTGTGCGCAGACATGCATGTGTGTTTACAAAGCCAAAACAGCTTAAAAGTTAATCTTTGAATGGACTTATCTTGACAAAATAAATAAATAAATACACTCTTGCAATTCTCGTGTAACCCCCGGTTTCTCAACTAGGACTTGAGCCCCGTGATATGAGAGGCTTGATCCGCCCCTAAAGCACAAAGTCAACAGATTACAGCTGCCCCCAGTCGCCTATGTTCCGAGACAGATACGTCAAAGTGTCTGACTGGAAAATGCTAATCGTGGCCAGCGACAAATGCAACAAGGATGGAGGGTTCTGGGTTGTTTTGGTTTAGTTTTTTTCTTTTTTAATACAAGACGAGGACACCGGCAAATCAGAATTCGCACTTACAGTGATCAAGCAGGTTGAGTCTACCAGCAGGCCGGGCTGGAAACTCAACATTGGTGTTTGGGGGGGGTTTTGTTGGTGTTTTTACCACCTCACTGACAGGCCGCTTGTCAGACGTGCTGACACTGGTGCACCCCCGAGGAACTATACTGTCACCGTCTTCATCCACCTTCTGCCCCTCTGACCTCTGCAACTTGCAGAGGGTCCCCGGATGAACCCTCCGCTGGCGGCCGTGTCACAGACGACAAGGGGGAGGACCACGGAGACCTAGTCGAGCACTTTAGAGGACGGCGCGACAGCAAAAAACCTCCAGCTCGATGTCGGGAAAACCAAGGAGCTGGTGGCGGAGATGGTGGACACACAAGTTTCTGGGGATCAAACTCCACGACGAAACCCAACTGGTCGGAAAACACCAAGGCCCTCTTCAGGAAAGACGAGGAGCAGGCGGCTTTTTTCTGAGGAGGCTTTTCCACTAGGCTGTCGCAGACTCTCCCTGGTGGCCAGCGTTATCTTCTTCGCCGTGATGTGCTGGTGAGGTGGCGCCAGGATCAAATTGGGCAAGCTGGTGAGGAAGGCCGGCTCCGCTGCGGGGACGGACCTGGACAGTGTGGTGGCGGCGATAGGGAAGAGGATGAGAGGGTCTGACCGCGACGGCTTTCAGCTCCCCTCTCATCCTCTCTCATCCCGAGGCGGCCTGGGAGCCCCGTTCGGCCACAGGCTCATCCGGCCGCCCGCCTCAAAGCGTTCGGGAGGCTCTTTTGTGCCATGAGCCGCCGGGCCACACAACGCCGCAGAACCCAGTAGTGACTCGGACTCACAGCCATACACCACTCTCAGTCAAACTGCCCCCAACAAAGATATTGCAAAAGACACTAACACTACATATTTCCAGACTCTTGGAGTCCACTCTATACACCCACAGATCTATTTTATTTTATTGTTTCCATTATTCCCATTTCATCTTTTTTTTTTTTTTTGGAACATATTTCTGATGTATGGGTATTTATGGTAATTTCTTCCCTTTGATGTTGACTACACTCCCTTGTGCTGCCATGTCAAATTGAATTTCCCCCTACAGCAGATCAATAAAGAGGTACATCTTATCTTTTTATGGCATTACTTTGGTGGAGAGCACATTATGAGTTGTCTGGACTCAAAGCCCAGCTGGGAATTACCAGGCCTGAAACGAGACTCGAGTGTCAACTCTTGAGACTTATTGGAGTTGTGACTTGCAAAACAGGGGCTCGGGACTACCTCTTTTACCGGCAGAGAGCGACGTAATTAGGTCTTATCACAACATTTGTCACAGTAGAACAGAAAAGTGAACAAGGGAAATAAGAGAAACGCATAGAGAGAGACTGAGAGTGTGGCTTGCTATGTATAAAAGCTCGGTTCAGGCCTCTCGACGGTTGTCTTCATAAAGTTGTTGACGGACAATAACCTCTTAACAGTTTCCTAATAATCTGAGGCAGTCAAACATGATGTGCATGTGCTGACCCAACCAGCATTACAATAAAGGGTGATAGAATTTTATATCAATATATATCAGCAGACGTTATATCAGCAGACGTATAAAATGAACCACGCTACATAAACTTTTGATATTTTAATTACACCACAATATCATGGCTGTGTTCCTACAACAAGCCTTGTAGTGCATAATTCTGATCCACCACAAAGACCTGATTTTCTTTTACTTTTGGAAAAAGAGAAAATACCCAAGACGTAAAAACCCCAGCCACCTCCAAGTGCTCATACTGTATTTATAAATGCCTCATAATACTTAAGAGAATGCCAGCACAAGGCTAAAAGCCCTTCTTGTTTGCTTTGCGACACAGCACCATATGTCCTCCAAATGACTGGGGTCCTTTAATTGACCTTATATAGCAAAGTAAAGTGGATGATTAGCTGGCATCGATCCGAGTCCTCTCAAGACACCCAGTGACATTTCCTCCCGTATTTTATTTTATGTTTTGCATTTCCTTTTTTTTTTTCTCCTTTCCTCTTAAGGCCCCACAGCTGAATGAGCATGCAGCAGCAGGCTAATATCAACACACTAATGCAATCCTTCATCTTCCAGCTCCACCCGCTTCGTCATGGCAGCGGGGCGGACTGTAAAAATTATGGATTTCCTTGCAAATGGAAATGGGAAAAAATAAGCTGGGGAGAGGAGGGGGGGGGGGTGGGGGGGCAAGGAACAGGGGGCCCTGGCTGACTCAAGAGTCTGGGGGCCCCCCTGAAAACTAAGGTCTTGGTTCTTTACAGATTAGAAGATCAGTCCTCCCAGCATTTCCCCTCAGGGCCAAGCAAAATGAGAGCTGTGGAGGAAAAGCTTTTATTCTGATGCAGCTCTGCCAGTGTTTCCATCCCAGAGCTACGGATGCTCATTCTCCTCTCTGAACCAGCTCCCAAAAAACATGCTTTTCTGCTGTAATGCAGACTAAATCTCTAATTACAATTTTGGGCTTGAGTAGCAGAAGTCATAATTATGGTACCTCTTATTATGCAAATTAATTGACTGATTCCAAAGAATTAATTACCTCTTGTCCCAAGTTTGATTAACAAATGAGAGTTTTCGGCCTCTATTTTGATTTGTTGTTTGGATTTCTTTTTTTTTTTTTTTCTCTCCTGTTGGAATGAATGGGATAATAAGGAAACAAGAGGTGATGCAAATGCAAAATGCCAGATGAATGTTAAATTGAATGAATATTTACTTAGAACTACAACTACTCAGCAAATGAGCCATTTTGGAACACGCAGCGTCTACAGATATCAGCGAATTAAATTTATTCCTTTTCAGGACAAAATAAATGTTTTGAAAAAGGGTGATTTCCAGAGAAAATTATGCAGGAATTTAAGATTTTTAAATTTTTTTAAACAGGAAAGCTCCGGGAAGGCTGCAATTTATTGAGGAGGGCCAACTTAATGGCTGAGATTCGCTACATCAGTTTCAAGATTCCAGTTTCGACATGACAATGCCCCTCAAACTCATGGGCCAGATCCACAAAGGCACCGACCGGCCTGCACAGAGCCCTGACCTTTCCCCATCCAACGACTCCGTGTGCCAGGCCTCATCGCCCGTTACTGGCCAATCCCAGCCATGTTCCGGCAGCTGAGTGGGAGCAAATGCCTGCGGTCCAGGTTCCACAATACCTGGCGGAAAGCCCTCCCAGAGGAGCAGAGGCTGTTACAGCAGCGAATTAATAGCCCATAGTTTTACAATGAGGTGTTCAACAATCATTTAATTCTCAGATGTCCTAAAACTTTTGCCATTGCCGTATAAATTGCAGACACGGAATAAAGTAGTCACGAAATAAAGCAGTCACATATAGTACCTATTTAAGGAAGTAGAGCCTGAGTATGAGCATGAGGCCCTTGCTCCCCAGCTCCTCATCACCACTGTGATGTGACTACAGCAACTATTCAAATAGAGTTGTATCACCTCACCCTCCTTGACATTTTCAAAGGTAGCCCGCCTTCAATAAAGCGTGAAACAAGTGGCCCTAATCCCTGCCTTAGCTCTGACTCAGTGCCTCCGGTTCATCCCCAGCAGGACTCAAAACAAAGGACCCGGCAAATGAAATGCCCGGGCAAAGAGGCAGCGCACAATGCGGTCCACCTGAAAAGCCTGAAATGAACTGGTCTTAACAAAGCCAGGGGGGTGGAGGAGGGGGCTGGTATAAAACTCTGAAGCCTGATTTAGGTTCCTGAATGGGAAACCCCCTTAAAAACTGGAAAAGGCCACCCTTGACTTGCACCCTTGATTCACTTGGAGAAAAAAAATAAAAAAATAAATAAAAAAATTTAGAGCCATGCTTTCCATTCTTCCCCCAGTCGTTATCACTGGATCTAGAACTGCAGAAAGAATTAACAGTTTAATTGGTTCTGTTAAACAGACAGAGACAGGCCATATAAGAGCTATTGAGCTGAATTCAATGAACCTCCATCTTCGGCGCGTGAACCGGTGGGCAAGGTCGGCGTTCAAAGTCTCGGTAATAATGCAGGTTGCAAAGAGAATAGGTAAGTGTCAGACCAAAACAATCCAATCCACATCACACATCACCATCCAGCCTTTGGGTTTGTTTTCCATTAAGCTTGCAGTTGTCATTGGCAGGGCTAATTACGAGGGCAGCAGCTATACTACAGGATAAATTTCCACATAACAGAACCCTAATTTTGTCTGTCGGGCATTTAAATTCTTCCTTCCTATGGAAGATAACAGGAGAATACAAATAGCAATTAAATGCTGCTCAACCTGGGTGAGATTACACTCCTGAGAAAGACAGCCAATAAGAGCAGGTTTATTGCCTCTGAGAAGTGAGGGGAAAAACAATGTGGGGGGAAAACAAGAACGCTGCACCAACTGGAATCGTATCAGCGCATAAGAGTTTAAATATTTTCTCTTGAGAGGAAACCATGTGTCAAAACTTACATCATTTTCTGATTTTACACATGCTCAGAATGTTTGAAGTTTTTATCTTTTTCGTCTTTATCTTTGTCCATTTTTATATCAAACGTGTTAAAAACGGTTGCTTTTTGGTTTATTTATCATGTTACGGCCACAGCATAGTGTAGTAGATATAGGATCACCCGTGTTTAAGAAACTGTCATCCTAAAAAAAATAAAAAATAAATTTAAAAAAGACCCTATCGGTCATCTGTGCAAGTAACGACCGTAGCAATTAAGATAGGAGCAAAGGGGGAAGTCAGATGAAGACGGAGGCTGATAGAAACGCAGCTCTTCCAATTTCATCCCCGCTGCCAGACATTAACACTGATAATGGAAGATTCTCCAAAAAAAAAAAAACAAAAAACAAACAAACTCATATTACATTCGATGACTCTGTTGGGAAACTGCGCTGCTCGAATGTCCAGTGCGAAGGTAAAACCCTAGAAGTACTTAGAATATGCTGGAGCTGCTTCTGGAGGTTCGGTGGCACAGGGACTACTTGTTGTGCATGCAGGATCAAACTATGGGAGAAAAACAAGATGGTCTGATGATACCTGATAGCCAGCATTTAGTCATGCTTTAAAGCTGAATGAAGAAAAAGAACAAAAAATTGAATCATAATACAAACTCATATAATACGACCTGATTCTATCATGAAAAAAACAAACAAAAAAAAAAAACAAAACAAGAGTCCGTGTTCAGAGTTTCAGCAGTGCAGTTACTTATTAACATGATGGAGGAACACTCAAGTACTCTTTTGGAAAAAACAAATAAATAAATAAAAACTAACATATTCACCCTCAAGTACACGTTTCATCTTCAGATGAATAGATTGCTGGTATTAGCGAAGCTTTAGGATCCACACAGGCGTGGTTATCCCATTTCTCAAGGACAATATTTATCTTAGATTTTGTTGGCTTTTTATTTCCCCCGGGATTTTGATGCGCTCACTTTCCCATGTTTCCACATTCACTTCCCGCATGGCTTCATGTCGCTCATATTTAAGGTTAAACTGACAAAGCTGTTAACAAAGCAGGGCCCAACTAAACTGACAATTCACAAAAGGTGCTCCATTTCAGCATGTTTGGGCTTCTTTCAGCTGGATTAAACTGAACAAAAAGTTGTTTCGACTTTAAACTGAAGCAGGCATCCTAACTGCGTGTGGATTAACAAAACTTTGCAAAGTTAAATTCCCTTTTCTCCATGTTTTTCAATGAGTTCCAAAGTTTGCATTAGACAGAAGTCATGCTCCATGTTTTCAATGAGTTCCAAAGTTTGCAGGGGGGGGGGCAGCAGTCATGTGGATGCCATCGATACTCGTGCAAGCAGTAAATGAGATTCTGCCATTGCTTGCACCTGGATATAGCTCAGTCCCTCGGAAGGGGCAGGGGAGAGGGAATGGGTATTACCTTGGACAAACCCCACTCTTTCACATCTATTGTTTGTTCCCCACCTTTACAAAGACCAGGCAATTTGCTGAGCATGTGTGCACAAACGTGATAGGAGTTCACTCGTACAGATGGAACTGGCGAGGCGGAGGAGTTTTTCTGATTCCGCTCGCATCTGCATTTGTTTTCGGCTGCGTTTTGGCGAGTGCGCAAACTAAAAAAAAAAAAAAAAATCCTGCTTCATATTTACCTGTTGTCCTTATGAATTTAGGATGACGTACATTTCCCGCCTCCACAGTAACGTGCATTTCAGGCGGGACAATTATGTCGTGTCACACTTGTCACTCCGCTTCTCTGAGTTTTTCTTTGTAGTTGAAAAGACAGTATTTGTTATCACTCAGTAATTAATTCCATTTGGCTCAATTGTGCCATTTATTCCATATTCATAAAACTCAACACGTTCCGTTTGTGCGTTTCGAAACGAAAACTTTCCAGGGGCTGAAAGGGCAACATCTCTCCCGACTGTCTTCGCAGGCATCCTCAGGAAGTGTCGCGATTCCTTGGGCATCTGAATAACAGCTCTGAATACTAGACGCTAACGAGAACCTATAATCCATCTTATGACCCAAGATAAAGATCATTCCTTTAACTCTAGGCAAAAACATTGGATTTCCATTTAAAATATGATACTGCCATTCTGCAGCAAGAAATCCATCAGTCTCACCTGTAAGGACCTTTCTAAATATGACATTTAGCTATAATGTAACCAGTTTGTTGTTATTGATGAAAGAAAAATTCAACATGATACTTTGCTAAAACCAAAACTATGACCTGATTTGTGTAATTTCAAACGGGGATATGGACGCTCACTCCCACTGTTTTTTCGCCGAATCCAGTAGGAGGCACAAACTCCCAGGGGGCAACGCTGTGTTCCTTTACGCCTTCTTTTTTTTTTTTCAAGTCGGTAAATCCCGCTCGAGGCTTCACCTAATGACTGTTTTGATGAGCACATAAATGCCACCTTGGTTTTTCTGTGATTCAGAACAATCAAGCTGTGAGGGGGGTACACTGTTATCATCAGTCTTCTGCTTTCAGCGGGTTCGGTGCATCTCCGGCTCCCGTTACGTCTGGATCGATGGATGGTCAATCCTTTCCCTGAGAGGACGTATCGATTTTGGTTCCTCGGGCTGACCATCCTCTAATCTCTCGAAACACTGCGGTGCTCCGCCTGCTCTTTGGAGTCGCTGTATCCCTGCCCGAGCCGAGGCCCGGCGCACAGCACAAAAATACAACTATGTCAGAGAAATCAATTCACTGCTACTTCGAAAAGTCTGCAACGTGAAACGTGTTCGATATCAAACACACGGCCTCCCACGGTAGGGGTTCGGGAGGGTAACTGGGATTCCCATCAAATAGCATTGCACGCGCACAGTGTATCCTAATCCAGTATCATGTAGATTCAATTGGAAGGTTTTCGTGTTTTTCATGACCATCTGAGGCCAAATACAGAGAGCGGAAAGGTGTTTTCTCATAACGTTTCTCTCTCTTGCAAGGAATCATCATCTTGAAAGCATAAAGGCACTAAACTGCGTTTGGTGAATTTTTAACCAAATCAGGATTATTGTTACTATTTTTACCAGCTTTCCATGGTTACATATCTTCACCTGTTCTCTGATCTCATAAAGACTTTACCCAATAAAGTACAAGGACTAAGTTAATGCCTTCTAATAGGCTCATAGCATTCTGAAAGCAGACACTAAATGAGAGCGCGCAAGCAGCATCATGCTAATGGATGTGTACACCGAGCTCCATTTGGGTTGAGTGGAAAAAAATAAATTAGCAAGTGTTAAGCATTGAGGTTCCGGGCCACATTTCTGTCGGTTGGGATAAGTCTACCACAGCGCGAATGAAGCCACAGTGTCTTGGAAATGATTAATATTTGATGAAAGATAAGTGCGGGGAGGGAAGCAAAAGGTTTAGTTTGCTGCTAGTGGAAGTGAGAGCAATTGTATGTGACTGGGAGAAAAGGTCAGCTTTGTTTAGCATCGGCGTAGGTCACCACAGAACCCCCCCCCCCATTTCCTTTTTATTAATGCATTCATAACAAACATCATTGCAAATGATTTATTTAAAATCTGCAGGGTTTTGTTCTCAAATCTCAAGTATGTTTCTAAGGGGAAAAAAAGAGAAGGCAATTGTGACCTGTAAGTTACAGCAGTACAGCTCATTACGCTCAGATTAAATTAATGGGGATTGAAATTAGTTAGCGGTTGGATTCAAAAGCCACAATTTTTTTCCTTAAATGAGACAATGTAATGCCAGGATAAAAATGGGTGGAGGGAGTCCGACCCTGGAGCGCCCATGCTGCACGGTCCCACGCTCTCTCGGGGTGTGCACGACCATGACCACTATCCAACTTAATGTTGAAGCTCGTGGAATTTTGTCCATTCCTACCCCCCCCCCCCCCCCACCTGCACCAGCCAGGTGTCGCCACACGTCTCCGCTTCCTGTATCCGTCCCCCCCCCCTTCAAATTAAAAGCCCTCAAAGGAGCATTGTAATCGTGACCTCTTGACTTTGAAGAGCAGCAGTTGATTCTGCAGCGGCGGATGTTGATTCTGCACCAGCAGCATGCCGCCACCACAAAATGTATGTAAACAGAGAGACTGCCATGCCTCATTACCCAGTGTCGGTGGCCGACTTCTCCAATGCTCTTGTGGCTGAACGGGAGCAAATCCCCGCAGCCAGGTTCAAAATATGGAAAGCTTACCACCGAAGAGTGAATGCTGTCATAGCAGCATATTAATGCCTGCAGTGCTGAAATGGTATCTTCAGCAGTCATTTATGAATGTACTGTTCTGATGTCTACATTTTTGTAGTATTTATAATGTTTGGTATAGCACAGTAAATAGAGAGTATATGAAGTGGCTTTAATTTCATGAGTGGAACAAATCTACAGATTTCAAGCAGTCTTCTTTTTGGCTTTTGGTTGTTAATTAACTACTGAGATGTGAAAACATATTTAATGAACAATTTTACATTTTAATTGATATAGTGCATTCTTGCAATGACAAACTGCACCATCTAACTGACCTTAAAATAGCTCATCAGTTCACAACAGTAGGGAGCCTATTAGTAATAGTTTAATTTCAACCTGGGGAGCAGAGAAGCCGGCCCAATCCTCGTCATGCACGAAGCAGGATGTGTTATCTGGAGCTGTTCAAAGCATCTAAATATGGAAGCAGCCGGGCCTTCATACTCAAAGTTTGGCTGTGCATCCGTAAAGAGATTTCCACACAGATTCGCCGCATTAATGTAAGCGGTTTCAGATGAGGTCGGGAGGGTTTGTTTTTTTTCGCAGCTGCTTTTGGGGAGGTTTGGAGAGGTCAGATCACACGTAGTCTACGTCTGCCCTTTTTTAATATATACTGACTACAGGGCATCTCTCTGTCTCTCTCTCTCCATGAGGTGTTCGAAAAATAAAGAGGCACCTTAAAAAGCACAGAGAGTTTTTAAGAAACTGCATAAGCAGCATTATATAATGATGAATATTGAAAAGGTTGATACCACAGGGTAAGCACCCTTACTCCCTTTTTTTGGAGTCAGTTACACTGCATTTTGGAGGTGACAAGACCTCTTAATTTGTCTGAGAAAGCCACTGCTAGTTTGTTATACCGTATGCTATGCTACTGTACAGTGCACATTTACTTTTTGAGCTATCTTGCAACAGTTTTCACATTTTCTAAAACGATTAAGTTGCAACTAGTGCTCCCCCCCCCCGTAACATAAAAGCTACTGGCTCTTTACGGTTTTTTCAGTCACTATCACTAACCTAGTGCCGCTAATGTCTGCAGTCTATGCATACGCATGCACACAGAGAAATTCAAAACAGCAGGGAGAACAGAGGCTGACTGATGCACTGTTTATTCCAGGCAGGACCGTGGTGACATTACACTGATGGCGGTGAAAGTTAGGGAACATTACCAGGCTGCCTCTCCACAGGCCTGGCTGATTATTCTTAAAGACTGGGCGCCCCATAATCCCCCTGTTCCTGCGGGGAGCCTGATTGTGCTGCCACATATGCAGGAACTTTGATAAAACAAAAACTTCAGAGGAAGCCTGCAAGGTGGGGCGGGGCTGGTCTGTCCTTTTTCAAGATACTGACTGTAGCTAAGTACAGCACGTAGTTATGAAGTCAGAGTTTTAGCACGATTGGTATAGTTTTGCTATGGAATGAAAGAAAAAAAAAAAAAAAAACTTCTGAAAACATATATATTAGAATGTAACACTCAAAAAACACATTATTTTTGTTGCTGCTTCTTTTCTTGAAAGCAGTGTACATATTCAACAGATTAACATATTCATTTACACTAGTGAGGACTTGCAAAGCATTAGTCAAGGCCATTTATTTTTGAAATTAGTCTATATAAAAAAAACAAAACAAAAACTCAATAATTACAAAACACCTATACGTATGTTTAATTAGGTAATTTCCAAAACAAAAACAGCAAAAGTTAATATTTAATTATTTGGTTGTCAGTCATTAATTTTTCCCCCTGGAAACAGAAGGAAGACCATAATGAAGTAACTTTGAGTGCCTACATTTTAATTATTGTTTTCCTTTGGTCGTATGTCAAAATTATTTTTGTCCCTTGCAGTTATTCTAGAGAATTAGTCATCTTCTCTCCGAAGCACAAAGAGAAGCCATATGATCGAGAGCGCAGTGACCACACAGGTGTGTCAGAGCAGGTACTGAAAATCTGAGCCTGTTTTGACTGCTGTGAATATAATCACTCTCTCTCACCAGTTCTCGTCACAATTAAGTGCCGCCATACGAAGCCCTGCCACTGACAGCAGGAGTCTTCATTTCCTCACCACGACTCCGCAACACACAAAGCCGCCAAAAAAATTACAGTAACTATAACAGAGACTGAAAGAGAATAAAAAAAAATTCACATTTATCCAATTAACCTTTCGGTTACCCTGCTCTTAATTCCATTTCTCAACATGAAGGTCTAATACTATAAACTTCAAAACATCTCCTTGCTACACTGCCAAGGAATAAAGCTTTTACGTATTATTAGATCACAATGAAAACCATTTAAATAAAAACACAAAAACAACAACAAAAAAAAAAAACAAAAAACACATTATATAGTATGATGATGATAATGATGAAGTGACCATGGACTAAGTAGTTAGAACCTATTGAGTGCCTACCTAAAGAAATGTCTTTAAAAATTCAAGCCTAAAGTTGAAGGTCGACATTTATCTGCCTAAATAAAATAGCAATGACAAAACTACCCTCTTATATTATCCTTCAACCTAAAGTCCTATTGTTCCAACTCCTGATTGATTTAAGTGGGAAACACATTGTCGGTCCATAAGCCGCCGTGAGTTCCTCACTGGCACAAACTTGAAACTCAAACATTAAGTGGCTGCGTCAGCTTTTGCTCTCGGCCTGCGCAGGGATCTCCGTTTGGCTAATGTGACCGAGTGAGGGATCCTCAGCTCTATAGACACATCAAATCCAATACAACGAAGCTCTCGTTCTCCAGCTGACCGAAAGAATGCGTTTTCATAAAGTCATGTCAAGAATGAAAAGGTTCAAAATCCGGACAGAATTTCTTGGGCTGAAGAGAATGGTCCTGGTTTTTGAATAGATATGCATGAAGACCATCCCTGCCTACTCTACAAGAGCTGACAAAATAAATTCATCAGCATCCATCAATGCGCTCAGCGGCTCATAGCATCCAGTGAAGAGCAGCTACATTCTAACACGGAGGTCTCGGCCAGGCCGAGAGTTTTTGGGGGCATGAGGGTATGATTTGATTGGAGCAGCCTCTTTCAGCAAAGAGCTACACTAAGAGCTGAATCAAGCAAAGGATGTGGAAACGGCAAAGCATCTATAAAAGCCAAGAAAGCCAACGCTCACTCTTTCTGAGCGAAACAGCGCACGCTACAATCTCGTACAGTCAAGAACTGGGCGTCCTTTGAAAATTCTGGATGCTAGTGCTTCAGTCGGCAGTGTATGTGGGTTCAAGTACCGAAAACAAAATGACACTGTATAACTTTGTTGTTTTTCCTCTCTTCTTCTGTTTTTTTTTTATTTAACAAAAATGAGCAGATGTTCTCAGATGTTAAAAATGGTTAAAAAAAAAAAAAAAAAAAAAAAAATTTTTGAAAATATGCTCATCACAAGTAGCAACAGTAAAACTTTGCCTGAATAAAACATTTGGCTAAATTTGATTTTAATGAGAAGATCAAGAATAATAACAGCACAGGACCAATCTGACCAGACATCAAGTGCCAGCTTTAAGTACTTTTTAACTTTTCTGATACCCTGTGCTACAGATAAATTTCTGTCAATGTGATAAAAACACACCCAGCCCCCCTCAAACAGATTGGGAAGAGCAAACCAAAAGCTGCAGCGATTTACAATACAAAAAAATACAAAGATCCGTGACGCCAACCACAGCAACATGAAGGTCAGTGTTAGGTGGAACCTCTCCCAGCATGCACTGGGCAAAGGTGAGGAAACATCCCAGGTAAGGTCACCGGTCTATCACGGGAGGAGATCACATCTTGAAAATTTAGCAGCACCGGACCCGAAGTCACAGGCTACTGCCTTTGCCATTTTTCCTCCGAAATGAAGCGCAGTTGTCATTTTTCCAAACATTAGTGTGACAAAATTGAGGGCAGACTGACACGGCCATCACACTCAGCCTTTGCTATTTTTTGCTCTGAAATGACCCACCCTTGTCATCTTTCAGCACATTAGCGTGACAAAATAGAAAGGAGATTGAAGTGGCACCATCTGTGGATGACAGAGGACGCTATGAATCGATTTCTTCTGTGCTCTTTCACGCCACGCCATTTTTTCTTTTAATATTATTGACTGACAAGAGAATATTTTAACAAATTAAAAGCCGTTGTCTTTGTGTAACACTTCATTTTGAGGGGGAAAAACTGAAACCTTAATCACCACTCCATTTCAACCCTGATACACAGATGTCATGCCTCTATGTAAATGTGCTCCAGTGGATTTTAACAGACTGGTAGACGTCATGGTTAAAATGTAAAACCGTAAAACTGATTAATAAAAAAAAAAAATTCAATTAAAAAAATTCAATACAAAAACTGCCACATTGCCACATTGCATTTGCATGTCTCCAGCAACCAGCCAATTTATATCCATGTCTGTTAAGACTCCTAATATATTTAGTGAAGCCCTTGAAGGAATTTAATAATTCAAAATAATAATCAAAAAAAGGTATGAAGTGTATTTTGTCATTAATAGCATATGAATTCTTCAGTTGTGGCCAAAAACTGGTTTAATGGGTTTACAGTGACTTTGACCTTTGACCACTGAATTCTAATGAGCTTGCCCTTGAGTCCAAGTGGACGTTTGAGCCGGATGTAATGAATTTCCTTGGATTTCCAGGGTTTTCTGCAATATCGCGTTCACGAGAATGGGACGGATTTGAGGTCACAATGACCTTTTACCCACGGCCGCCAAAATCTAAATCAGTCACTTATCGTTGTTACAAAACAAGACTTCATCAACATTGATGAACAGTGAAACAATGCTATAGAAAAAAAGGGGGAAACTGTCTGAGCCCCAGAAAGTTTCTCAAAAAGGAACGAAGGTATATAATTTTACTCATTTCTTGCATTAATTTGCCAAAAAGGTATTAAGTTCTTACATAAGGAAGTTTTGAACTGTGGCGCAAGTACAACAGATGTTATGGTATCTGGGGTTTCCAAATCAAGAGGCTAGTAACTGTTAATCTGTAGTCTAATTGTTTAGCAATTTAAAGTTAACTAATCAGATTGAGAAGTAGGGCGAAATGAGCGCAGTCCTAAATGCAATCAATGAGGGGGTCCCGAGACTTTAGTCTCCTTAAGACTTTAAGTATGAACTTGGCACAAAAGCACATTCTTTTCTCACTTAAGAGACGCTTATGTCTGATATACATTATGACAAAAAAAAAAAAAAAAAAAAAAATGACCTCCAACATGAGGGATAATGGTGTTATATGGCTTTCAAGAAGCACTAATAGAGCCTTCTAAGCCACAATTACAGGCCAATCATTCTGGTGTGGGAGGTAAAATAATGTATGTTGAAGCACCATCCTCCGCTCGTCTTGTTCAACGGGTCAGGGTTGACATAGAGGATGTAAAATGACAGGAACGCGGCAAGTGGCTACGTAGGCGGCGGCGGCGGCGAGCGAGCACATGGTCTCAGATTTCAATTTGACAGTCCCATAGGCTTAGAGCGTGAAGCACTCGAGTCACTGTACGTTTGCCGGCACGGTCCGTCCTGCTCGTGGTCAATCATGTCGACAAATTTTTTTTTTAAAAAACACTATAGTTACAGATTTTAAAATACCCTAGAAGGCACATTTGGGAATTTTCGGTTGTATCATGGAAAATTGACTTGACTTGCCCATTTCCATTAAAAGTTTTAACAAGATATTTCCCTTAGTTCTTCAATATTTCTTGGGGGGGAAAAAAAATGAGTGGCACCAATTTAACTTGCAGCAACCTGTACTGTGGAAATATCAATCAGTAATAGTTCCATTCACGACTAGAGATTTTGGGAAAACAAGCACTTTTCAGAGGGGGGGGGTGAAATTTTCAAAAGCAGACACCTCATGCAGCACTCAGTTGGCTTTTTTTTTTTGCTGCATTCTTCACAAAGCTACTTCAACTGTGTGCGATCGCGTACTTTGTGTGCGAGTGCAATACCGTGAAATTGTGTGCCGTTATCCCCGTTTGCACAATTCAATGCGTCACCCCCCCCGATGGCAGGCGTTTCGCTCCCTTTCCCTTCATGTATGGATGGATGGATATAAATGCTAATTTCTACATAGTATTCTAAGTTATGTTGGGTTATTTCACTTCACTTCATAATAACTGTACTTTTAAAGCTCTGCACGTAGGTGTAGCTGACCAGATTGGCCACCTCCTAAGTAAACATAATTTGATCAGTGACCAATTACTAATGGAAAACAACCATGCCTACATCAAGTAAACACCTTCAGAAGGTCAGCAGACCCTGAAACGCTCAGAATTAAACTTTTATCCCCCCTGACTTTACAGTTGCTGCTATTTCGCAGGTATTCTATCATCATAACTGGAAACTCAAAGAGGAAATGTTAAGATAAGCCATGACTCGCGGCAATCGGAAGCACAGAGAGAATTAGATGATCCTGGCATGTCAGGTCAGCCCTGCAACGCCAGACAACCAATCAATACCCAGACAGTTTGCTAGACCCGCAGCTTCTCATCCTCAAAAAAAATAAAAAAATAAAAAATAAAAAATATATTCTTATGCGGATTAACTGCTCCTTCACCCATTTTCATTTTCAGTCGAGGAGGTATTAATCTGACAGCCAAGTGAAGCCCAACAAATACTACACACTTCAAAGCAGCAGGAACCGCTTTGGAAAACCGGCCAGGTTCAAACATTTCCCTTTCATTTCTATTTTCAGTGAGAGACACATACCCTGCCCATGGTGTTTTAAACAACTCTCAGTAAAGCCTACAATATAGAGCTGCTTATTGATGTTCCGACTAAACATTTTCAGCTCATTTAAAAGTTGGCTCCGCTGCTTGAGTCAAGTGCGATAAGGTCTGGGGAGCAGGTGAAACCTTGTGTTGTTTTAAACCCGTTACACATAAACACACCACTGTTCTCTCTTTTTTTTCTTTTTTTAACTAAGCAGACACCATCAATCACTTATCTTTGCTTTATTATTATTTAATGATTTTTCAGTTGCAATGTCAGCTGTGGACATTTTGTCTCGGTCCCAGTGATTTATTTCAAGTTCAGCTAACGATGTCCTACATTTCACAGAAACTCTTTCACCTTCTACAAAGCACAGCGTCTTTTTTGGCTGGATCTCATCTACTGTCGGTGGATAAATCAGAAGAGAACTGAAAACCTATTAAGGGCCGGGATGAGGAAAACTCATGGAGACATCACAATGCCCACATGCAGTCCCAACTTGTAATGGATGGACGGACGGACGGACAGCAATTTCCGCGCAGCGGCTTGTCTCGAGGTTAAACGGCAGAGAGCCATGACTGGCCCAAGAGGCCTGGGCTCCGAGTGCTGTCGTACAATAAGGTTTTTTGTGGAAGCCCGTTGTGCAGGCACTTTACTTTCACTCCCTTTGGTCCACAAATTGGTATCCGTACCTCCTGTGGGATGGGATTTCTCCCTGAGAGCTTGTTGGATTGCCAGTTTCTGGAGGGTGGGTCTACAGAAGAACACGCTCTTTGATGGTTCCAATGTCAAATGAAAACACGAGACAAGACAGCTGAAATATGTACTGTATTTTCTGCACTGAAGTTATATTAGAACGACTACATCTATTAATGATTTTATTTGGGTGTTTATCTGTCAGGAGGGGAAAAAAAAAACCCAAAAAACAGAAACTGCAGTTTTCAATTGTAAGATGCAGTGAGATTTGTTTATTAATTTATTTATATATCTATTTATTATAAAAGTGGTTTATTTAAATATTCACCATATTTGAGTGTTACTGCATGCCTTCCTCAAAAAAAAAAAAAAAAGTGCGAGGACATACACAGTGAACTGGATTCTTAGTCTGTCAGATCAGAGATCAGAGGCTGATGGAGAAGGGTGTGGGTGTGTGTGTGTGTGTGTGTGTGTGTGGGGGTTGTCCTACTTGCTGAAGTATAGTTGTTTCCGGGGGCCTGATTAATTTAATTCCGGGAAATAAACAAACTAAACGTACACCAATTTGAAGTT